>JAJONW010006788.1:0-55525 GCA_029582385.1 Solanum tarijense
TTTAAAAAAACCCCCCCCCCCCCCCCCAAAAAAAAAAAAAAAAACACAAAAATGATCCCTTACATTTAAGTTATTGTTTAAAATAGTTTCTTAAATATATACTTCGCAGTTTCCTTTTTAGATTTTTAAGTTGGTCAGAAATTAAAACTTTTAGTTTTGTTTTAATCCTTCTTTAGGATCCTTCATTCTTTTTACTCTCTCTTAGTGACTCAAACTCATAACTTTAGAGTTGGAGATAGAGGGTGCTTAACATATGAGCAATTCCTTCTGTTAATATTTTTAGTCTCTGTCAAAACTTTAACATTTTTTGTTCATTAGGTTTGACGAAAACATTGGACAAAAAAAATTAATCATAAGCACTAGAAATGTTTCATCAAATTCTAAAATATGCAACACAAAAAATTGCATTAGACGCTAAAAATATATTTAAAAGTATAAACTATACATCAAAAAAGTTGCACCAATCTCTAAAAATAAATTAAATTTTTTCACGTTAATCTTTAATGATAAATATGACTATCACTTTTTATTATTTTTAAAAAATTAAATTTACTAGGCTTAATCGGTTGACAACATTTAAGTATTGTTCCATTGTGTTTACCTTGTAAACTAATGTTGTTCTTGTTTAAAAGCATATAAAATATAATTCTATTAAGCGTAAATTAATATAAATAAGTATTAATGTATTATAGACTATCAACCAGAGTTGTAATATTTGTTGCTAGAATTTAATCAAGCGAGAAAAAGTAACATAGCAAATTTTAAAAAATTGAAATGATAATGATCTACATAAGGTAAAATCTTAAAATATGGACTTGTTTTGATTATAAGCTTAAACCTGTAATATAAAGTGTAAAAATCTCAAGAAAATAAATGACAAGATCAAGTGCATCACTTTAATAATAATGTTGGGTCAATGAGATTAATAAATTTATTCAAGCAAACTATAGTAATGCTACTTGGAGAGATTGGAAAGAATTCTTGAGATTGAGAGTTGGGATTTTACCAAAATATATAAGTAGTTGATATAATTAGGGGTGTGTATCGGTCGGTTTGGTTTGGTTTTAAGTATTATCGGTTCGGTTTATCGGTTTTCGGTTTTTGAATATGCTAAACCGATAAACAAACCAATAAGATATTTGTTATCAGTTTTAGGTCTTTAACGGTTCGGTTTAACCAATAAGAAAATGATTTCAAAATAATATATGACTTATCCAATAATTTGACGTGATACGCATACATCGAAATAATCATCACAAACGGGACAACAGGGACTAACATGCTGTATTTTGGTCATCACAATAAAGTCTTGGTCAATTTTCGATCACCATAATATATAAAACGAGGTCCCCTTTATGCAATACAGAGAATCAAATAAAACCAAATCATAGACAAGAGTCAAAACAGTAGCAAATGAGGCCAGCTTATGGTAAATCATATATAAAGAAAAGACCCAACTAAATGAAGTTCTTACTTTATTTTTAAAAAAAAACACACAATCTGAATTCCATTAATCAAATTGCACATATTTACAATCGTGCAAAAGCTAATATTAGTTAATTATAAACTAACTAAAGTAAATAAGTAATACTAAAAAGTAGAATCTAAAGGTTAAATAACTAAAAGTAGAGAGGAGAGTTAACTGTTAAGTAGTGTTAATTATTGCGCAGGTTTTTTTATATTTTTAGTATAATATACTACTAATTATATTAATATTTTTTGTTTAATATATTATATATATGTATAACTAAAAATTAAAATAGTAAATAATTATATTCTTAATGGGTTATCGGTTAACCCAATAACCCAATATTAAAAAATCAATAAAGAACCGATAACCCAATAATTATTTTTTGTAAAACCATTAAATAACCGTTAACCCAATAACCCAATAACAATAAACCAATAACACTTTTATCGGTTCGATTTATTGGTCAGTTCGGGTTTTGCACACCCCTAAATATAATATGCACCTATATAAAATATGTCACATATATAGTAGTATATATTAGGTATAATATGTATATATACATATAACACATGGTATGTTACATGTATATTGATTATACTAGATTTTGTTGAAATTTTTCATTTGGGTTGTTGTTCATCTTATGTGGACTAATTCAGTTCGATTAGGAGAGATATAAATAAGATTTTAAAAACTTGCAGAGTAATTACCTAACACTTTATAACTTCCATAGGGGTAGTCTAGTAGAGTGTATTGAAGAAAATAATGCATGTATTGACTTCGTGTATTATTAGTATCTTGTTTGGTACACTTTTTCAATTAATGTATAACTAATGTTTGTATTTGTAACACACTCTATTGTGTATTAAGGGGTGTATTGCTAATATCATTGATTTCTATGCATTAGTAATGCAATGAGTTCTAATGCATTAGCATAGTTAGAGATACAATTATCCTTCATAAACCTTCCACATCCTTTCCACTATATTGGTGGAGTATATTTTTAAAAACAAATGTTTTTTTTAAATTTTTTTTATGCAATGCATGATTATTTAGTACATCAAATCAAACACTGTATAAGAAAAGTTTTAACATAATTAATACAAGCATACCTAATTCAATCATTACTAATACGATATATTTTGCATTATTTTTATACACTCTATCAAATGAATACGAAAAGTGGAGGAATCAATTATTCCTAAGAAATAACTTTTTTTCTCATCTTTAAAAACAGGGTAATGAAGCTTGCTCCTTGGAATAGAGAATGCTTTAAGGGGTCTTTGATGTGAGGGATTAAAGTGATGGGATAAGAAATATTGATGGGATAAAATTGTATGTTGTTTGGTTATCATGTTTAGAATAACGTATTCCACCATTTATATCATTACTATAATATAAGTTATCTTATATACATGTTAGGATAAGTTATCACAGGACAGCTAACCCAAGATAACTAATTTTGGAATAACTTGTTTCCAATCAAACCATCCCTAACAATATCATAAATACTCATGAATCAAGATATCTGCTCAAATTCGTACTTGTCCATAAACTTATCATAATTTGACTTCAATTTTTCTTTCTTTGGCAACACTCAACCAAAGAAGATTTTTCAACAAAATAGTGAAAAGATTGAAACTTTAACAATATAATCATCTACATACAGTTTCTTCTCATCTTCAAACTTACCTCTGAAGAAAAAAAAATGGAAAAGCTTTCAAGTGAAACTGTGATTGACATACTTTCAAGATTACCCATCAAATCCCTTGTAAAGTGCAGGTGTGTTTGTAAATCTTGGCTCTATTTGACATATGAATTGCATCTGATTGATACCCATCTCTCAATTTCATCTAAAAATGAAATCTTTTATGGTCTCATCCTCAAAACCTCAATTCCCATTCACAGAACTTGTTTGCACAGTAAGTTATCTTTTGTACAGAGTGATGGAACTGATGATTATAAGTTTGTTAACTTTAATTTCCCATTACCCCTTTTGAGTAATTATGAAATTTTGGGTTCTTGTAATGGATTACTATGTTTGTTTGATCCAATTGTTAAGTATTTGACTCATATGCTAAATCCATGTAGTGGGAATTTTGTTTTCTTGCCTAACCCTATTAGGGATTTGGGGGATCCTGTGAGTGTTGTTGTGGGGTTTGGGTTTTTACCTAAGAGGAATGTGTATAAGGTGGTGGAGATTGTGTATTATAGAAGGGCAATTGTTGGTGATGATAATGATGATTTGAGGTCTGGTGTTTGTGTATATACTATTGGGGATGATTCATGGAGATGTATCGGTTCATCTCCTTGTTCACTTCGCGGTAGGGATTTGTCCGGGGCATGTGTGAATGAAGCTCTTCATTGGGTTAGTTCTGGCTATGATGGTCCTAAACTTGTTGATCAAATTGTTGGTTTTGATTTGGAAAATGAGGTGTTTGGAGTCATTCCTCATCCGGAATTTGATTCGGGAAGACTCAACTATACGTTGGGTGTTTTGCAAGGTTGTCTATCGGCTACTAGACATAAGTGTCAAGATTACGTAGAGATTTGGGTAATGAAGGATTATGGTGTCAAGGAGTCATGGACAAAGCGTTTGAAAATAGTTTGTAGTGAAGTTGGGCTTATCATTGGAGCTGTCCAGCCTCTTTTCTTTCAGAGAAATGGAGAGTTGATGCTGCAGCATGGTGGGACTTTGCTTTGTTACAATCCTCTAACCAAAACACTACGTGAACTTCGTATTTCTGGAATGCCACGGTCCTTCAAGGCGGTTGTTCATGTTGGCTCTCTTGTTTCACCCCAAAAGTTATTAAAACTCGAGAATACTGAATTTGCTTGATTTGGCATAAACATGATGGAGATCGATTTCAAGCATTTGACCGGAGTAAAGTGGTTGTTCTCGTGTATAAGACGAATTCTATACACGTAGTAGCTAGCACTGTCCAGCCAAACCATTACATGGAGCTTTCTTTAGAGGACTCAAATAACGATCAACGTACACCGGTAGGAAGAGGACCATGAGATAAAAACAGTATGGCCTTGTGGTTTGGGTTTGGGACTTCCATGTTGGAGGTCTCAAGTTCGAAACCCCTTGCCAGCGAAAGCAAGGGGTTTGCCTTCTGGGTCGAGCTCTTCGCACCAGGCTTGCCTAGAGCGGGTTAGCTCTCCTATGTGGTTTGCGAGCTATTGCATAGGAGCGGGGGTTTTATCCTATGCGCACCAAAAAGGTAGCGGCTACGGGTTTCCTTTGTCATAAAAAAAAAGTACTCATCAAAGGTTTTTTGTTTTTATGAGTTTCAAAGTACCATCGATCACTATGTTCTCTTTCATTTCTAAGTATTTGCATTTGGTTTTTTTCTCCCACGCCTTCTATTGGTCAACAACCAACCAAAGTGCTCTATACTTCTTCAGTACTCATACAAGCTTGACGGAGTTGGACTATGTCGATTTTTTTGCTAATGATTTTATCGGCAAGGTAGTAACTGAAGTTTCTTTGATAAAAAAAAAACTAGCTATCTGCTGGCACCTAAGGTTTTCTATATTTAAAATCTGATAAATTAAGTTATATACTAATTTCTAGTAGCACAACAAAAAACACTATGGAAAATGGTCAAAATTACTCTCGAACTATTCGAAATAGCTCATATATATCTTTTAATTATGTTTGGGATCAAAATTACTCTTGCCGTCTATGTTTTGGACCACAAATATCCTTAAAATGTTATCTTTGTCATTAGAGCTAACATGATAGTCCACCCAGGCAGTCCAACATGACAAAAATACCTTCCTCTCAATAATATTATTCTTCCTTGTTCATCCCTCGAGGCGGTAGTCCACCACACAACTACTATCTCAATACATAAGATGACATAACAGTCCACCTAGGCAGTTCAACATGACAATCACATATGGACAAAATGAGCATTAACGTTATCTTATATATTGTTTTTACTAACACTTATACTGAGGATGTATTTGGTATGGAGGAAAATATTTTTCAATTTCCCCATGTTTGGTTGACTTAAAATGTTTGAAAAATGTTTTTCAAATCAACTCGTTTTCGTCAAATTTAAGGAAAATAACTTCCTTCCAAATTTAAGAAAAACATTTTCCAAAACTCTACTTCATCCTTTAATATTTTTTTCTTACTCTACCCTACCCATATCCCGTACCCGACCCTCCCCATACCTCGTACCCGACCCTCCTCATTCAAAGCAAAATTAAAATTTTTAAATTTTCTTATCTTTTAAATTTTCAAATATATTTTTATCCCTACCCCACCCCCACCCCTCCATCGAAAAAAAATATAAAAAATATATTTTTTAAATATTTCAAATTTAACATTTTTTTACCCCACCCAACCCCTACCCCTTACCCCGCAAAAAATGTTTTTGAAAAATATTTAAAATTTTATTTTATTTATTTTCTACGCCACTCCCCCCCCCCCCAAACAAGGCGACCCTCTCCCCGGCCGCCCCGTCAATTTTGTTTAAAAAAACAAATTATTTTTGGGAAGTATTTCAAATCGTCATTCCCCCCAAATTTTAAACAATTTCATTTTAAGAAAAATTGTTTTTTAAAAAAAAAATTCAAATTTTAAAAAAATTCATTTTTTCTGCCAACCCCAACCCTCAACGATTCTGTCAATTTTTATTTTATAAAAATATTTATGAAAAAAATTTCCTAAGTCAGGTCCTGGGTCGAAAGTCAGGGTCAGGTTCAAGGGTCAGATTTTGGAACGGTCATCGAGTCTTGTTCTAGTTTGGGTGTCAGGGTCGGGTCCTAGATCAATTATCGGGGTTGATTTTCGGATCATTGATTATTTCCTAAAGAATATTTTTTAGTCTCAAGCCAAAAATTAAAGATATTTTCTAAAAAATATTTTTCATTCACCAACCAAACATTAAAAAATATTTTTGAGAAAATATTTTCTACTCACTAACCAAACACAAGAAAATAAGTTAGAAATTCACTTGTTTTCCAAGAAACATTTTCCTTCATACCAAACACACCCTAAGTGTCTTTACAGGTACCTAGAGTTACTTTTCAAGGAAGCTACTCGAATGGAGTTCGAATTATTTTTTTCATTATTGTGTATATTATTGATGTTAGGCAAACCTTAGGTTGTTTCTTATATGTCACGACCTAGGGGTACCCCTTAGACGTAACACGGCGTACTCGACCCCGAAGGGGTCTAATACAAGCCCTTTGCATCATAACATAGGTAATAGAATTGAAAATATGGAACAATTTAAAACTTTTACAATCAAAGTCATATTTCATAAAAGCAACAAGCGGAAGTCTTACTAAAACCTTTGTCTCAAACCATCTATTTAAACTCACGATTAAAAGTCTTTGGGACGCAACCCATACAAAGTCTTAAAGCATAATGAAATGACATAAAGGTAAAGTGGATGTTGTCCTCGAAGCTATGAGAACTCACTAAGATCTTCAACTCTTCTAGATCCTTGAAACCTAGCCTCCAAAGCAACTCAAATCTCTAAGACCCTACATTTGGTTAGAATGTAGGCAATATGCGTTAGTACAAAATGTACCAAGTATGAAAGCTAGCACAACAATCATAAGAGCATCTCAAATGGTTAGTCAACATAAGACATCAGCATAAGAGATATAAACATAGTCATAGCATGGTCTCCGACATAATCATCATATAAACATAAGTCAACATAAGACATAGTTAATGAGCATATGATATAAGTCATAAACATATCAACATAATTGACCTTTGGTCATCCATACCATAATAGCACCATTTTCAAGTAACTTCTAAGTATACAAGTGCAAGGCAAGAATAGCATCCCATAATACTACCCAAGCCAAGTATCCCTTTTTAGTCATCTTAATCATAGTCTACATGCATGGTTAAGTCATAAGTTTTTCTACCATAAGGGCACCATACTTCTAAGGAACCTCAAGACATACTTGTGCAATGCATGAAAGGCATCCTATACTATCATTCACTCTAAGCATAGCCTTGAAATCATCTTAGTCATATTCACCCTCCTTTTGGTCTTATTATAAGCTTACTTCATATAGATAAGAGAACTACCACCTTAGTCAATCATATCTTGGAAGGCAACTATGGCAACAACCCAAGCTAAATCATACTACATAAGAGAACCCTTCACAACTATCCCCAATTCATATTTGTGCCATGTATGGATAGCATCCCATACTACTACCCACACTAAGTATTTCTTTAGACTATCATGAATGTTCACTAGTTGGGGACTAATCCCTCTAGTCTATTACCTCTTCAAGGCTACCAAGGAATAACCCCCTAATAGGCTAGACCATGTTATCATCTTACTAACATAACTAGGTTAAGCTAAGCTAACTACCTTGGAAGACAAACTAACATGTAAGTCTAAGCTACTCTAGGAAATGTACAAGTGTCCTATCCTAGCTACCATGAAATAGTCTTAAATCAACTAAGTCATGCTACCCTTACAAGTGTACTAGGTTACAAATGCAAGCTATCCATAGGGGAGTATGATTCTCAACCCTAAGCTATCCTTAGGAGAGTATGAGTCCTTAATCCCAAGCTACCTTGACTAACCTAACTCAAGCTATCGTTGAAATACACCTTATAATGCAAGTCAAGCTACCCTTATGAGAGTATGAATCTGCAATCCTAACCTACCTTTAAGAGAGTATAAGTTTTCTATCCCAAAGCTATCCTGAAATAGTCTTGGCCAAACTAAGTCAAGCTATCATGAATGCATCCTAACAATGCTAGTTCAAGTTACCCATAAGAGAGTATAAATCCTCAATCCTAGGCTACCATGACTACTACTAACTCATGCTACCATGACATGCATTCTACAATGCTAGGTCAAGCTATCCCTTAGGAGAGTATAGATCCTCCATCCCAAGCTATCAACCTTGGTCTTATCCTACTAAGCCAAGTTATACATGAAGGAAACACAAGCCTCAATTTCAAGCTATCCTATCTTGGTTTTGTCTTGCCAAGTCAAGCTACACATGAAGGGATCATATATCACAACTTCAAGCTATTCTAGTCTAATGTGCTTTGATTCACTTTAGGTTCTTAAGTCAACCTAGAATCCTTCTATGTAAGAGAACTTGATTCTTCTAGCTTGTTCATGTCTAATTGTATAAGAGAAGGAGAATACTCAATCAAGATCACCTCATATTGACTTTACCCCCAAAGCCCTAATAATGATGTCTACAAGCCTTATTTTCAAGCTTAACTTCATTATATAATGATCCATGTCTAAATTACAAGTTATTCAATCACATTGTTCATTAGAAGGTGATTCTAGTCATACTTGATCATAAAGGTTCAATTCTAACTTCACAAGTCAAGATCCTTCCTATTCAATCAAGTCTAGTTCAATTCATTATTAGATGATCCCAACTATGATCAATTAGTATTCAAGACATTGAAATAGGAAGATCACTTTAGAGAACCTTCAATTTTGCCTCTAATGGCATAAACCCACAAAGATCACACATTCATCAATTTAAATTAGGGTTCATCGTAGAAATCACATGAATTCATCATAGTATCACTAAATAAAGCTAAATTAATCATAATTGGATGTTATCTACCAGATTGGAATCACATCCAAACCTTACCCACAATGCAAGCACAACCCTAGCTAGAATGAGGTTTTTAATTTCACAAGTGGGGCAAACTATGGGGGATCCATGGGTGGAAGAACCCATGGATAATTAATCTTCACATACATTCAATCAAAGCCCTAAACAGAGCTTGAATCAATGAGGAAAATCGCCCTAAGTTGTTGCCCTCTTCTCTTCTCTTCTTCTTCTTCTATTCTAGATAGATGATTTTTGGAGAGAGTCTTGGGGTCTTTAGATGAATGAGTTAAAGTGATTAGTTTAGGGTCTATTAAATATTTATAGGAGGTTAATTAACTAACTAATCACCCCTCCTAACTCCTAGACTAATTACTAAACTAACCCCCAACAACTCACTTAAAACTAAATTACCAAAAACTGGCAGCATTCACGAGACCCCATCCATGGTGGATCGTGGATGGGTCTACTGGACGTGGTTTGGACCTGGGGCTCATATGTTGCAGGCCAACTCAGGCTTGACCTATGCCCATGACCTACGGGGCGTAGGTTGATCTACTGGCCGTGAATGGCCAATCGTGGTTCACCATTTTTGACAGCTTTTGGGGACTGTTTTGGGGTCCTCCTCAAGGACCCCTCGGGTAGTCCTTGGGTAGTCGTACCCGGACGTTTAACCCCTAAACATGTCATTCTAAGTACGGGAGTTATTTCTATGAGTTTTAACCCTCATACAACACTCCAAAGCTCCATTACAAAACTCTACAACACACTAGTTCAACTCACTAAAATATGAGGTGTTACAAATTAAGTGGCGACTCCCTTTATATTCAATTAAAATTGGGTTTTTTTTAGTCACCACGATGTTCCGCCTTTAAGGGATGTCAACATGGAATAGTTTGTTTCTGGGGCAACTTTTAGGCCCAAGATTTGTAGAGGTTACTTTTAAGAGAAAATTTCAGAAATAACAAACATAATGAACATTATAAAGCTCTATAGCTATAGTTTTGATAATTGCACTTCATATCTATAGTTTTGTTTGCTATGGTGGTTGTGGTTGTATATTTCTGCCCATTTGTATATTTCGCTTGTGAATATACAAATAGCGTAAGTACATACAAATTTTGTATTTATATATTTAGGGATTTTTCAAAGCTCTATTTCTATACTTCACTTGCCAGTATACAAACATGTAATTTATTATTAGTTCATAAATCGTATACAAATAGACGAGGTTAGCATATATAAAATTCTAATTTTATACAATCCAAACCGAATTATACAAGTTCTGAATTTATACAAATCAATGAATTATACAAATCAGGCTAATAACAAGATACAACGAAACTATAGCTTCGAATTAGAATTTCCCTAAACAGTAGCTATATCATTTAATATGGTTTAAATATTTGCTATTTTGCACAATTTTCCCTACTTTTAAATGAGTTCTGGTTTTTCTTCAAGCTAACTAAGATGATTTTCAATTCTTTATGTTATTTAATTTTTATCTTTTATTACTTGTGAATTCAACACATATAATTTCAATGTCAATAAATGAAAAAATTAACACAGACATAAGTTTTATTTTTATTTCATATGATAATAAGCATACTGAAATGTAAAATTAAAATCATAAATATGATTAGCAAGACCTAGGTTTCCAAACATCGAAACTTAACGAAGAATTTTACTCATCCTCTAAAGGAGACAAATCACTTCCAAGGGTTTCATATGGAAAAATAGCACCACGCTCCTTTTGTAGCTTTGCCACAGCTTCAACTTTCTCCATTGCTGCTTTCAGGAGCTCTTCCAGTTGTTGAAGCTCATGATACATCAGTTCTTCCATGGGAGTTTTTAGCAACTTTTCAATGTTGGTAGGCTCCATCTTGGTTCCACAACTAAACTTTACTTTGAGGAAGTAAGAAAATGTGATGTAGAATATCAATATCACATGTGTATTTATAGTGTTAAAAAGTCACATTATTTGGTAAAAATAAACTCGTGTACAATAATTATGTTGCCATAGTAGAATATCTTGGATTCCTTCTTATTTGTTTTAAGTTGTGAAAATTTTATGGTTAGTAATTTAGTGCATTCCCAAGTTTAGATCATTTGTATAAGCTATTTGACTCTCAATTTTGGACCTTAATATTTTTAATTAATTGGTCAACCTTCTTCAGTTCAAAATATAGTAAAGTAAGTATTTATAAAAGTCAAAAATATTTTTAAAATCATTTTGACTTTTATTTTGTCGTTTTAAGCATAATAGAATATCAATATCACATGTGTATTTATAGTGTTAAAAAGTCAGATTATTTGGTAAAAATGAACTCATGTACAATAATTATGTTGCCATAAGCGGTAGTAGAATATCTTGGATTCCTTCTTATTTGTTTTAAGTTGTGAAAATTTTATGGATAATAATTTAGTGCATTTTCAAGTTTAGATCATTTGTATAAGCTATTTGACTCTCAATTTTGGACCTTAATATTTTTAATTAATTGGTCAACCTTCTTCAGTTCAAAATATAGTAAAATAAGTATTTATAAAAGTCAAAAATATTATTAAAATCATTTTGACTTTTATTTTGGCGTTTTAAGCATAATATTCTAATAGATATTAGATATATTTAACATATAATTTTAAGTAATAATTATGTCAATCTTACTAATTTAAAAAATCAATATATATTCAAAACAAATGTTTCGTCTTGTCAAATTGATGTCATTCACTACTTAATTATTGATAAGTTCATTATTGTGAATGATTAGTTACCTTGTTGAGTCAAGAAGTATAACTCATGAATTGAATTTTTAATTTGTCTCAAATTTACCTTAATTTGACTAATATGTCTGAAATTTACTTAAAATTAAAATGAAAAAGCTATTAGTTAAAATTAAAAAAAGAAGCTATTAGTTAAATTTTTTTTAAAAAAGCTATTAGTTATAAGAGAAAAAACATAAAGTCATCACTGAAGTTGTTCCAAATTTTCAAAAAGACACCTTAACTTTGCAACTGTCATATTACTCCACTAAACAATTTTGAATATATATTATTATATCATTTTTCGTCCACCTGACACAAAGAGTGGTGTGCACTCTCTCAAAGAGAGTGAGCAGACTAAAATAACTAATATAATGTATTTTTACAAGTATTTTATTATAAAATATATTTTTTTCTTATTATTTTAACTTTTTTACCTTTTTATTTTCTCTCTCTTTCTTCTTCAAAAATTCACTATCAACTCTATCCATTGAAGCTTCTTTTTTTCAATGTTATCATTTTTACCACAACTTCACCTTCCCTTTTTTACTACTATTGGTTTTACTCTCTTTAATTTTAAAATTTTATCTAAATATTTTCTTACATTTCGAATAATTTGTAGATTTCAAGATGATTAGGAAGTATCATATAGTTTTTTTTATCTGATCTCAATTAAGTTCTTTCAATATTCAGGGAATTCATTGATTCTTTTAAAATTATCATTTCTAATTTTGAAGTTATATGAAAATGAGTAGTTGATGATACCTTCAAAATTTTAATTTTTTTTAGAAAAATAACTAATTTTGTTATCAATAATTCAATAAAGTCTAAAAAGTAGTATGAATTCTATAAACAATTTGACTGGAGAAGAAGAAGAAAAGAAAATAAAATAAAATGGGAGTGGGATTCAATTTGACATGGGGTGGGCGGTGAAGAAAAAGAAAGAAAATGGAGGATGAATCACTTGAAAGTGGGAGGTGGAAGATGAAGTGAAATTTAAGATAAATCAAAATTAAAACTCAAAAAGAGAGAGAGAGAAAGATAAAGGAAAAAAAAATACATTTTTAATTAAATTAACATGTATCATGTAATGATTGGTGTGTGAATACACTTGCTTCTTAAAATTTGGGGCTGATAAAAAAATGATATAATAATATATGTTCAAAATTGATTAGTGTGGTAATAGGACGATTGCAAAATTAAGATGTCTTTTTGAAAATTTGAAATAACTTCAATGGTGATTTTATGTGTTTTCTCTAATTATAAATATAAAAGTTTTTTCCTTCTAATTTCTCCTCTTATCAAACCCTAGGAACTTATTTATTCACACCGCACCCTCTTCTACTCAAAAGTCTATCACCGTACACTATTTAATCATTTTGATTGAAATCTTGCTGACTTTGATTATTTTAGTCACGAATTGTCCATTTGGGATAGTATCTTTAAGTCATTTCTCTTCTTCATCAATTGAATGATAACTTCTTCTTTTTTTCACTTATAGGTACAAAATTGTTAATATTGGTCTTTAGTATTTACTAATCGAAATTTTGAATTTTCTTCAAAGAAATGATATCCAATTTCAAATTTGGTCCTAGTTGTCAATTAAAATTCTATCCATTTGGAGTTTTATCATAGAACCCCAATTTCAACAGTTGAATGCACACAAATAGTATTCGCTACTTCGATGAACTTGAAAAGGGGGAGTTTAAAATCATGAATTCTTCTAACTTTAATGTTCTTTTTCATCTCTCGGTTTTCAAGTTCGAAAATAATTAGTCGATATAAAAAGAAACCTCAATCCATCATTTCAATTTTCTAAGCTGCAAAAGATGATTTTCTATAATATTTTGATACTTTCTCCATTCCATTTGCTTAAGATTTGGTATTAGTTTGACAATTAGCTATATTTATGTCATGATCCAAATGGTCGTGAGTGACACTCACACTAACTCTTCCGTGGGAGAACCAATCGAACCCAAGACTTAAACCTACTTAAGACCATTCAGAAATAAAATAATATTTGAGTTCAATTGAGTTTTTATAAATAAATGTCAAATTCTAAATTAAAGTAGGATTAATTCAATATCTAAATAACTCTCCCAAGAACTAAATGCGTCATATAAGAACTTCTAACTAAAACAAGTCTATAGAAATGTCCAATATCTAACATTCTAACTAAGATAGGGTGTCTCAACGTCCGAAAGAATTGACAAGAGCACACTCTTGAATCAAAGACTACTTCTCACGCTAGAATTGAGGTCTCGAAGGAATCTTTGAAATATGATCTGCGCTCAACAAAAAAAAGTACAAGATATTATCATTACAAACCACTATGTACTGTAGACATCATAGGCCGACTCAAATTAAAAAGAAGCAACATGTAAATCAATAAAAAGCAGACCAAACTTCAACATATAGAACAACTCACCGTCAACAAATATAAACCAAAAGGTAAATCATTTAATACTAGGATACACAATCATCTAATCACTCAAATACATCATGAACTCTCACAACAATAATTCAAGTGTACATAGATGTTAAATGTCTTATTTATTTCAATAGCCATGACATGTAAGGAATCAACTTTGTCCACGTATCGTAATTTATAAGTTTTCATTGTGTCAATGTTTCACAATGACTATTTCATGACACCAATTTTTACTGTACCTCTCACAATGGCTATTTCAACAAATTTTGATCAAATTTTTTATTTGAGGTATGATTTTGTGGAATTTTCTAACAATAGTGAATCGACATTTTTTAAAGCGTAGCAGTGATATATGAGACTGAAATTGCATTAGATTGTGTCTATAAAGTTTAGCTAAAAAAACTTTATAGTAGGTTGAGAAAAGGGGTAAAAAGAAATACCTCTCTACTTCTACTATTACGGATTATGTTTTTGGAGAACAATCTAAATACATAAATATTTCTATCATATTTACTAATTAACTCTATAGTTTGAAATAATTACATTTTATCTCATTAATTAATAATTTCATATCATATTTCAAGTAAGATACACCTAGATACATGTTTTTTGCTATCAGATACACTAAATAAGGAGGGAGGCTGGTAAGCTTTGTCTATGTATCTCAAATATATTCGTATATCAGATACATATATATATATATCTAATATAATTCACATGTATCTGAGATACCAGATATGCATGCAAGATAGGAGAGTGGCGAACGAGATAAAAGAGAGTGGAATTTATCTATTCCAGATATATGCGAATACACTTGGATACAATGTATCTAAAATAAATTATTTTGACCCCATGTAATTCCATAAAGGGTATCTAGATGCACCAAAATCCGATAAAATTCATTATATAACAAACTAATGTTATATCTTACCAAGTTATTGATAACTTGTTCACGTATACTCTACTCTCCACAGATTTTCTCTTACTGGCTTGAACAAATAAACAAATCTTACATTGTTGTCAACCTCTTCATTTAATTCTTTCTCGTTTGTAATGAGAAAGAATTTGACAAGCAGATAAAAAGTTACTATCTTTCGTGCACCAAACATGCCCCACCAAAGACAACTTCATTTTCAGAACTTAAAAACTCGAAATCCCTAATATATATAGCAGTTGTTCCAACACAAAGCAGTTGAATCAAAATAAGCTCAAATTAGCAAATTGAAAGTTGTATCCTGAATGGATATGTCATGACTCATGGGACAAAAATAAACGTACCTTTGAAATGACTTGTTTCGGATCCGCTTGGCAATTTTTTTCTTTTGAAATAATTTTTCGCTTTATTTGAAAAATCAGTGTTTTGACTATGGAAATTTCAAATTATTTTTTCTTTTAAGAAAATTACCACAAGAATCAGTTTATCATATACTATAGGGATACGGGTCTGAAAAATATCCCAACTTTGGTCGGATTTGCTGTTGCGATACTAAACTTTCATGAGGACCTATTACCTCTCTAGACTATTTAATATCGTATTTTAAACATATATATTTGCCCACGTGAACATAAAAAATAATACAAAATTATAAATAGTAATGTGTCCACGTGGGCATATATATACCTTTAAAATACACTATTTAAATAGTTCAGGAGGGTAAAAAATACGGTATTCAATAGTCTAGTAAGGTAATAGGTCCTTATGAAAGTTTAGTATCGCAACAACAAATCCGACCAAAGTTGGGATATTTTTCAGACCTTTATCCCTATACTATACAAACAAAAAAAAAACTAATAAATCGTATTCAATGTATCTATTATAACACATTTTCGATATTTATTCAGTTTTTTTTTTCTTCTCTTTTTTGGTTTTTTTATCTGACGTCTATATTGAAGTGGACTAAAATTTGAATCGAATACAATAGGGCTTCAAGAGTGACACTCCAACATAATTATTTTGATAACCAAATTTGAACTCGAGACCGTTTGTTGATATTTATTCAGGTTATTGCTAAATAGGTCTTGTAAATTGAGCAATCAGTTATATCCTTCCCCCTTTCCTTGATTGAATTTGGCTTGCCTGCGCCCTGAATCAATCAAAAAAGCTTATTGATTTGATTCATCCCATTTCATTTATTTGGGCGAGAGGCCATCAAAATCTTCAGTTTACAAAAATGGGTGTCCTGCAGTGGCTCAAAGCCTCAAGAAGAGAAAACATTCTTCCTTTATTGCAAGGTTAGTTCCCTCTCAATGAAATATCAGTTGGGTTCCTCAAGAAAATGAAGATTCTGAAACAAATTCGTAAGTTTTCAACCTTTATTGATTCAACCAAACACACCCACCAAGTGTTTGTGAAATTGATAACCCCTAAACAAAGCAAATTGGACCCAATTCCGTTGCCTCACAGAACCATTTCTGATCCCAAAGGTCAAGATCTTGATTTTGTTAATGTAGCTCATAGTCATCTTATACACTCTGATTGGACTAAGCTTGAGAATTTGTCTTCTGGCCTAACCCCATTTAGAGTTAAGCACATTTTGCTGAAAATTCAAAAGGATTATGTTTTATCTCTTGAATTCTTCAAATGGGTTGAGATTAAAAGTCCGAATTCGAATACCCTTGAGAATCATTCCATTGTTCTTCATGTTCTTACTAAGAGTAAAAAGTTTAAATCTGCTGAATCAATTTTGAGGAAGCTCCTTGTATCAGGTTCTGTTGATTTTCCTGGTAAATTGTTTGAAGCTATAGTTTTATCATATCGAATGTGTGATTCTTCACCGCGTGTTTTTGACTCATTGTTCAAGTGTCATGCTCATTTGAAGAAGTTTAGGAATGCTAGTGATACATTTTGCAGTATGAAGCAGTATGGGTTTGTTCCCACTGTTGAGTCTTGCAATGCATTCATGAGCGCGTTGCTTAGTTTTGATAGGGTAGATGTTGCATTGGCTTTTTATAAGGAGATGCGTCGGTCAAGGATTTCGCCTAATGTTTATACCTTTAATATGGTCATGAGTGCTTTATGCAAATCGGGAAAACTAGAAAAGGCTGTTGAGGTCTTAAGGGAGATGGAGAACATAAGTTTGAAACCGACAGCTGTGTCTTATAACACTTTGATTGCTGGACATTGTAACTGGGACATCTTGAGTGTTGCACTGAAACTTAAGACCACGATGGAGATGAATGGGGTACAACCAGTTAATGTTACATACAACACTCTTATTCATGGTTTATGCAAGGTAGGGAAATTACATGAAGCAAACAAACTTTTCAGCGAGATGAAGAGAACCGGTGTGTCTCCTAATGTTGTCACTTATAATACGCTGATAAACGCGTATAGCCAGGTTGGTAATTCTGAAATGGGAAGTAGGCTTTTCGAGGAGATGGCAAACAATGGATTGAAGGCTGATATCTTGACTTACAATGCATTGATTATGGGACTGTGCAAGGAGGGGAAGACAAAGAAAGCTGCATTTTTGGTCAAAGAACTTGATAAAGCAAACTTAGTTCCTAATTCCTCTACATTCTCTTATCTGATCAGTGGACAGTGTACCAGAAGGAATCCTGATCGTGCGTTTCAACTCTATAAAAGCATGGTTAGAGGTGGTTTTCACCCTAATAAGCCCACTTTGACTCTATTGATATCCACCTTCATCAAGAATGAGGATTATGATGGAGCAATGGAAGTCTTGAAAGAGATGCTAGAAAGATCTATTACCCCTGACTTGGGTATGTTAACTGAAATATGCAGCATGTTTCTCAGATGCGGCAGAGAAGGAGCGATCATAAAACTCTTACAAGAACTAGAAGCTAAACGCCTCATGCCCGAAGGTTTTGATAAAACAAAAGTGATTAGCTCTACAGACGGAAGATAGAATGTATTTTTTTAACAAGAAATAGAATCTAGACGCTCATGCCTGAAGGTTCCCAGCAGTCAGGTTTGGTCCTCCGGACAGCAACCCGGCTGGTATATACTCCACATAGGAAACTGGGCTGTGAGGTGAGTAACTATATTCAACAATCATTTGGTAACACCGTTCCTAAGCCCTTCTAAGTGAAAGGGGATGTTTTCAGTCCCAAGCAACTTTGTCAGTACTCCTTTTCATTTGACAGACTGAAGATAGAATGTAAGTTGTACTCACTTGTACACAACTTTGTTCCAATTATGCCACAACAACTGTAATTTTCGCTTTTTCTAAAAATCATTTACTCTGGTACCAATGAGCTCTTTCTTCATGACCAAAATGGTTTGCCTCGTCAACAATTGAAACTTGTTTTGCAAAGATTAGTCTCAACTGTTAAATGTACTTCTAAATGTTACCTGGAAAATGAACATATGATAGTGTCAATGAGGATACAATTTTTTTTTTTATATCATCTATATCGAATAATTTATTTTCTTAATGAACAACAACAATTGCTCCTCAATCTAAGCTAGCTAGGATCAGCTAGACATGTATTTCTTGATGAAGTCAAACAAAAATTCTTTTTTGCCACATTGTTCTTCTATATGTTGCAACTGATATGGTATTTGCTAGAGAAGGTCGTTTAGCTGATTGTCAGATTACAAAGTGTTATATGATTCAATCTTATTCAATTCTCTGATAGTCTTATTTGGCTGTTGTTCCAATAAATTCTGAACTAAACCAGTTGGCCTAGGAAATTACAATGTCTTCTAAGTTGTTTTCCTTATCTAAAGTTTCTATTCATGTGCTTTCTCTAAAGACCTTAGTTTACCCCTTCCTAATTCAGGGTGCTTCCTTCTGTCATATGGTGTGTGGAAAGAATGAAGCAAGCTCCAAAAGTTAAACTGATGAATTTATTAAAGATCTTGAATATTCTGCTGCCAACAGTTGAGGCATAGCTACTCAAGCCGTTGAAGTGTGCGAGAGTGTTTAAGTGTCTTTTGATGCTCAAGATAAAGAATGGGTATTATTTTTATTTTTTTTTATAAGGTAAAGGTTTATTGACTAAGTACCAAGAAGGTACCAAAACCAAAAGTTACAAAAGACTGCTGGGAATATCCATACAGTCAATTACAACATCTTCCTTGCAACTCCAAAAACACCATATATTGATCTATATTATCAGTGAAACTACTTTTACCCCAACAAAACAAATTACACTTGTTTTTAACTCTAGAAATATGATCTTTTTGCCCATCAAAACAAGCTTCTTTTCTTTCTAGCCAGATAGTCCAGAATATGCGCAAAGACTGCAAAGGTATAGTTCTCCAATTTGCTTCAAAGTTTATGTGTTCTCTGGTGCCGCCAACTCTCCAATAATTCCTTCACACTCTGAGGCATGATCCAAGCAAATACTGAAGAAAAATTCCCAACATTGTCTAGCCATTCTGCAATGCATAAGAAGGTGATTCACAGTCTCCAACTCTTCTTCACATAAGTAACATCTATTACTTAGTGCAAAACCCTTTTTCTGAAGATTATCCTGAGTAAGGCAAGCTCCCCATGCTGCAATCCAACCAAAACAAGCTACCTTTATAGGAGCTTTAGTGTGCCAAAGTAAAAGCTTTAAAACAGGGTGGAAGGGAACGAACATTTGTTTTCTTCATCTATCCAAAAGACACTTATATTCTGGCCTTTGGAGTAAGAAATACTAGATACTTTGGAGAGAAAGCACCCAGACTACACTTGAGTAGAGAGTTCGCATACCTCTAGGAGTCAAACTTCTAGTGCTGTCTTGATGTTCCCAAAGACAAAGTGGTAGGTTTCGCAACTCATTTTATCTTCTGGCTTATATCAGGGAAATGTTTATTATGCCCAAAATCTTTGATATTATTTGTTGTTTCCTCCTCCATTAGATAGCAACTTCCTTTTCTCCCCTTGAAAAGCCTTGCATTATAGGAATTATAGCACTGCAAATATGGTTTCAGTATTTTCCAGTCCCAGACCTGTGCTTTTGCCAGCTTTTACCCACTGAACTCTGAGCTCGACTCTCTTAGTCCATACAAAAATGAGGAAAGGTTCCTCTACCCATTATTCAGCACTGCTCTAGTATTTGGGGACTCCTATTTCCTGAATATCACCGATAGCCTTATTTCTATGGGTATTTCTATCATTTTCACATCTTCCTTGTGCTTCTCTGGTGGGAATAGTCTCTAAATGTTTCTTTTGAGATAAAAGTCTCTAAATTTTTCTTGTCCTCAATATCTAGTTTTCCTGTTCCTCAAAATCTGTTTATTTCTTCCCCCTCTTTCTTTTGTTTTGTGATATGTAGTACCTGGGGCTGGATGTATATCTGTGCTGCAATAGCTATTTGCACAATTATAAATAAAGCAAATTGGATTACGAGAACTTTCGTCAAGTTCAGGAGAATTTAGATCAAGTTTTTCCGTCTGAACTCATTGTTACCTTTCTCAAAATATAAAGACTTGCCTTCTAAACGTGACTTTTTTTTCTTCACTTTGCTGTTAATGAATCTATAAGTTGTTTTATTATGTTCTGTTTTGGTTGTCACTTTGGCATCCCATGTTGCAGTTTAAGATTTTGTAGTGGGTGGCTTTCAGATAAATCTTGAGCAGAAATTTCGCCAGTAGCAGACTGTTATTTTACCTGTTCTTTGATCAATAGTTCGTCAGCTTAATGTAGAAATTATTTCATGTCCTGGTCCCTAGTTTTTGGCAATGTTTCTTGAAATGGTAAATATTATTGATGCCAAAACTCAAAACTACCACTAAGAAAGTGCTGTGATTACATCCAAAAAGAGCAAAAGAAAAGTGAACCTCGCTACCTAGACAGTATCTATGAACTATAACAGGGCTTCAGCATCCTCAACTATATCCATTTTGCACCAGCAAGAGACTGTAAATATAAAATCAGATTTGAGTTTCCAGATTGAGCTCTTTCGTCCATCAAAATATCTTCTATTCCTGTCCTTCCAGATACTCCATCATATGCTAGCAGGTATGGTGTTCCATGCCTTCTTTAAGTGTTTGAGGAGTCCATAGCTACTTCAGAATCTGTTGTCGACCAATTCAGACCCCGGTAGTTAAGAAATATATGTCAAACTTGTGAAGTATAAGAGCAATGCAAGAACAGATGACTGTTGCTTTCTTGATTTTCCTCACACAAGAAACATCTGTTTACTAACTGTATACCTCTTTTTTTTGTAGGTTCTCTAAAGTTAGACAAGCTTCCTTGATGACAAACCATTTAAAACTCATTACTTTGACAGGAGCTCTGGAATTCCATCTGTTTCTACGGACCAACATTAATCTGATTCCCAGCATTCGATTAAACCTTATGGAGTAGCATTCTCTTTATTGAGAGGAAGGTATTTTTGCCATGTTGGACTACCTGGGTGGACTGCCATGTCAGCTCTAATAGCAAAGATAATGTTTTAAGGATATTTGTGGTCCAAAACATAGACGACAAGGGTGGTTTTGATCCCAAACATAATTAAAGGGTATATATGAGCTATTTCGAATAGTTCGAGGGTGATTTTGACCCTTTTCCGTTCACTTTTTACTGCTTTTGTTAATGTAGAGTTCAAGAAAGCAAAAAGTAAAATAAAAATCTTGTAGAATGTTTTTGTTTTTGTTTTTGTTTTTATTTTGAGGTTAGCATGGTTAGTAAGACGATAATCTTTTTTGAGCAACTTTCACGTATAGCAAACATAAAAATCATATTTGTATGTTATAACTATAGTTTGCATAATTGCGCTCCATAGCAAACATAAATATGTATATTTTGCTATACATATACAAAAGAAAGCAATTGTATAATCTGTTTTGGTATACATATACAAATGATCAATTGTATAATTTGTGTTTGTATAAAGCGAGAAAGACAAAAAAGAAATCTAGGGAGGAGAAGATCGTATTTGTATAATCATAAGTGTATAAGACGAAAATATATGCATTTGTATTTGTATATACAATTTTCTCTCGCTTTATACAAACACAAACACAATGTATACATTTGTGTTTGTATAAAGTGAGAGAGGCGAGCGAGATCTGGGAGAGAGGAGAGAGGGGAACGAAAATATATGCATATATACAATTTTCTCTCGTTTTATACAAACACAAACGCATTTTATATATTTGTGTTTGTTTAAAAGCGAGAGAAGCGAGGGAGATTGCTCAGCGAGAACGAGAGTGGCGAGCGAGATTCACCAGGAGAGAGGCGAAATATCAACAGTTTGTTATGGGTACAATTAAATCAAACTATGGTTATAACATTTACTTTGAATTAATAGTTTGCTATTATATACAATTTTCCCATCTTTTAATGATGGTTGAGAATTTTGGGTCGAGTTTTTTTAATGTGTAAATTTCATATATGACATATATTATAGTACTATTTTCAAGCTATAGTAGTAGATTTAGACTTTCAAACTATAACATTAAAAATTTCAGGTTATAACAAATTCACAAAAAAAAAGAAATATTTTTATTAATTGGAAAAAACTTAAAAAATAAATAAAAAGATGAACGAAAATTTTTAAAAAAATGGAATTAGAAATAATAAAGTAAAAAACTGAAATTGTGGCCTGTAATTTAATTTGAACTTATTGTAGATAATTAATGATTAGCATGAAATAAGGGATCCAGACAAATTAACAATATTTTTTATCCTTAATTCACTCAAAATCAGTTAAAATAAAATAAAAAAATCAGATCATATCCTTTTTTTCTTCAACGTTTCTCTCTCTTAATTCTTCAGCCTTAAAAATTAGCAGAATTGAGTAATTGAAGGTTTTTTTCATTGAAAAAAATTGATTTTATTGAGATGGACAATTACGTATCAATTTTAATTAAACATGGTGGAAGATGGGATCCTTCGGGTTAGTATTTATTATTGTTTAGTGTTTGTTTTTAAATTATATTGAAATGATTTTTTTTAATTAAACTGTAAATCGTCTTTATGTTTAAGATGATATCATTACTTATTAACTGTTGTGAAATGTATAATATTAGTGATTATCTGTTTTTGTGTATTTTTTTTTCTTAAAGTATAAAGTAATTGTATATTTATGAATGAATTTAATAGAATTATTGGAAAGAAATTTGTAAGAAAATGTGTTTCGTAAGATGTAAACAAAGTTATTTGAATTTTTGACGAATTGTATAACAAGTGTTTTAAGTCGGTATTAAATTATAAATTTTAGTGTGTTATATTAGATGTTGTCATTTTTGAAGTAATTAGTGAGTTAGAAATGAATTATTTGGTACGATAAGATATAGATATTTGTTATGTATGAGTATTTGTTGTATGAAATGTATATTAAGAAAGTATGAAATTTGTATGAAAGAGTGTCCAGTAATCTGAAAAAAAAAAGAAGTTATTTGAAATTTTGACGAATTGTATGATAAGTGTTTTAAGGTTGTATTAATTTTGAAATTTTATTGTTGACATTTTTGTATAAATTTGTGTGACATTAATGAAGTATTTTCATAAAAAAAATGTACATATTTGTTGTATGTAAGTTGTATTAAAATAGTATGAAAGTGTTTGGAATGTACTATTTGAATAATATTTGTATGAAATGTTTTTTGATTGAATATAAAAATTGTTTTGTAATGTTTTGTCTGTCTGAATAATATTTGTATTTCGAATTGTTTGTTTATAATGTGAGACTAATTTGTATTTTTTTTAATGAAACAGGGAATTATGTCGATTTTCAAATGAAGGGGGTTATATACGATTCTTCTAGTCTTTATCATTCAGTTATCATACAGAATGCATATTATTATAAATTTAGTGCTTGGAACAATTTTTAGTAACAACTGTATGAATTATGTGTACTTAATGAATGAATCGTGTATAAATTAAGACAAATGTGACACAGCTTACATATCGTTAATGATAAAATTTGTTCCATATTAAAGATATTGTATATATTAGTGACTAGTTTAAGTTGTTGTCGGACATATATAAATCATATTTAATTCAAATGAAAATAAGACAAAATACAACTATAAAAATTATACTATGACTAAATACAAATATCCAACATTTAATATTGAAGTCATAGACATATGCATATAAAATGTATTTCATGCACGTTTCATCCATTCGTTATACAAATTAAAAACACAGTGCTACTTTAAAAAATAGTGTATCAGAACTGTATGAAATTTGTATGATGTTTTTGTCCTGAACTTATAATATCCAAACATTATAGGTTAGTGCATGCCAATCACCATGTGTATAGTTAAAAACACAGTGTTACAATTTTTAGAACATTCAAAAGAGAATCAAAAGGTGCAATCAACTATTTTGATAACATATTGTAGTATATATCATCAAATATTTAATCAAAAAAGAATCATCCAAAAGTTAAACAGAAAAAAATTATCCAAAAGTTTAAAAAAATAATATGTAATTCTTAAAAAGTAGAATGTGCAATCAACTATTTCAACTTTCTAGTCGGTGGTATTGATGTAGGATAATTGGTGGTATCCGGAACATGTTCTTTTGCTATCCAAGGTCCACCAAATTTGCTAGCAACTTTACTAGTAACTTCACTTTCGTTGATCACGCCATCTTCATTCTTTGTTTTTCCATAATGCCACAGGATTATTGAAATCTCTCTTGCCCAAGAAAAGTCAAAAGATCAGCAAACACATTCATGTTGGTACATGAAGACCAGTGTGTGTCTCTTCCTTTCCTATAAAATAAAATTGTGTATACTACATTAAAATATACTTTATACACATATTATTTAGTTTCATACAGAAATATCATTTTCATACACATATTATTCAGTTACAATACACAAATCATACATAACTTAATAGTTTCACATTTCATACACACTTCACACACATAGAATTCAATTTTTATTCCAGCAGTAACCATAGTTCACATTTCACACACACTTCATATACAGTATGTATAAAGAAATGACATAAATTATATTCACATTTCACACACATTTCATAGACAATATTTATAAAAAAAATATGACATACATTATATTCACATTTCACACACACTGCATACACATATTATTCACACACACTTCATACACTTATTATTCAAAAAATTCCAGGAGTACCTATACAATACAGAGTAGTTAAATAAGATCATAAAATTTGAAAAAAAATTAATAATTCATATGCATATATCAATGTTGTATCATAATTCATACAAAATACATCATTTAAAATTTATAATCAAATGCATAAACTTTTTATTCAGATTTGGAACAAATTTCAGAAAAACAAAAATTTGAAAACAACAATAATAATAATGTGATATAAAAGAATAACTATTTTGAGTAATGGGAAAAAGAAATTAAATAAATTACTTACCTTAACCACTTTTTAGGCTTTTTGGATTTTGATAATTCTGGTTCATCCTTTTTTGTTTTTCTTCTTGTATAAGGTTTTGATGTTTCAGCGACTTCAACCTTTGTTGCTTTTTTTGTTTTCTTCTTTTTTGTTTGACCAATAAAATTTGAATCTGAGTCGGAATCAGACTCTGGAGGGGTTTCAACAAGTTTTTTCCCTTTTCTCTTCTTCCCCCTTTGATTTGCCGTAGTCGCACTTTGGTTTGCTTCATTATTTTTATCTTTTTGATTCTTCGAACGAGATGGACCACCGGTGGCCGAAATTTGAACAGTTTTAGACGGGGTGTTTGAGATAATATATTAAACGATGGAGCATGAGCATCATCAGTTGAAATTCCGTCAATTATGGGGCTCTTTCATGGAGTTTCAATTTGTTTCTTAGACATGATGATGAATAATTGTGGGTAAGATGGGTAATCGGTTTTCATGTTGGACTAGATGAGAAAGAATGGAGAAAGTTTGATAGTGGGTTGTGGGTTGAGTCGTGTGGGAGTGAAGAAACGTGTGGGATGGTGGTGTGATTGATGATTGGGGATGGTAACGGTAAACAAGGAAAGAAAATCCCTAAAATTGGGTAACTGAAAATTTTAGTTTTTTTTAAAAGGAAGTAAAATCAAATTAATTATTTATTATTAATTAATAATAAAAAACTATAAATAGATTAATAATTTATTAAATAAATATAATTTAAATTTAAAATTAAATTAAATTTAACTGATATGTCATAGCCCGTAAATAATCTGTTATAAGCAGGAAATATTTAAAAGTAGGTTTAAAACCCGTTATATTTACTCTTAAATGTGTATATGGGGTGATTTTTCCTTTTTTAATTTCATGGGTCGAATTTTAATATGGGTAACTTATTGAGTTAGTTCCAAATATATACAATAAAGTAATTAGTTTACAACAAATATAGTTATGTTTTATTCACATAAAAAATAATCAAAAGTCGTAAGACGTATATTTTGATTACACAGGCTTGTCAAAAGTTATAGAAAGTTTATTGATTATACAATATAGCTTATCTATACATGAACTATACATTATGATATATTTAAAAACCTGAATATTACTTAATTATACATGAAGTATACACTAACTACATATATTAAAGAAAAATGAAATCAAGTTTTAGTAATATATCCAGCCATAGATTTAACATCTATATTTTTCAATAATAGATAATTTAAGATTAATTTCTAATTTTAATTTAATCACCCTAACTACATAAAAGATATTGAATGAATTTCTTTTTTTTTTCAAACTAAAAGAACATCATAATACTATTTATTACCATTAAAAAAATGACAAATTACTTAACTACACTCCTTTACTTACCTTAATATCCATTTATCCCTACTTATTTCAAAAATTTCAAAAATCCCTTATTTACCTATGTATCCCGTTCACAACGCTATGTATCTCGCTATGTGGAATGTATCAAACGCTATGTATCCCGTGCACAACGCTATGTATCCCGCATGTATCCCGTGCACAACGCTATATATCCCGCTATGTGGAATGTATCAAACCTAATGTATCCCGTGCACAACGCTATGTATCCCACTATGTGAATGTATCAAACCTAATGTATCCCGTGCACAATGCTATATATCCCGCAAACATCATTTTTAAGGGATTTTTGATAAATAAAAAACTAGAAGAGATAGGATGTTATTTAGTGCTTATAATATGTGATTCCTATAATTTATACTTAAAAAAATTGTATTAACTAAAGGGGAGGAGAACCTGAAAACCTTCCTAATTTTAAATCCTAGATCGTGTAGAAACAAAATTAGTAGTTTCCATATTTTATTATTCACGTTAAATCAAAATTTATTAAAAGAAATTGAAATCAAGCTTCATGAATATATCTAAGCAAATATAAAGATTTATTATTTTTCTATAATATTTAATAATATAACTTAAGACTTATTTCTAAAATTTAATATAAGCACCCTGCCTATATAAAAAAAAATAGTGAATGATTCATTATTTCGGGAAAAGGGGGATATGACTAAAATTTTGCGATTTTAAGCAGATATATTCCTCATTAAAAAGTGATATATATACCGTTATTATCTAATAAATGATGCATATTTACCCTTTTCGTTAGCTAATTAAAAAAATTTAAATTGATTTTTAAATTTCAAAAATATTATGTGGCTTTAAAAAAAATCACCTCACCCTTTTTTTTTACCCCTCCCGACCCCACACAACTAAAATTCAAACCCATTTTATGACAAGTAGAGGAGGAATTGTTTTTTAATTTAATCTAAGTTGGGTTTGGAGGGGTAAAAATAATATTTTTTTTAATTCAGTAAATATGAATGTGTTAACGAAAATGATAAAATATGCACTATTTGTTTTCATTATGTTTAAGACGTTTGAATCTGAATGAATATTTGAATATTAAGATGTTGCATTAAGATCTGAATACTAAATAATCAAGATTGTTTTCTCAACATTTGAATATATAAAATTTGTATTTGTTCAAAGAATAATAAATATAAAATTTAAATAAAATACTAAATTAATTTAATATTATATAAATAAAATATTAAAAATTTCTATATAGCAATTATTGTTGGTGATGATTAACGATGGTGATTGTGTATGTCGATTTGGGATGATGTTAATTGATGTTGATGGTTGTGGGTAGTATATTATGATAATGGTTGACAGTAGTCATTAACCTTGGTTGTCATTAGTGACGTCTAATAATTAGTAGTGAAATGATATCGATAACTAATGGCGATGGTGAATGATGATTGCGGTTAGCAATATATAATGTTGATTAATGATGGTAATTTTTTATAGTAATTAGTGGATAATATAATGATTGGTAGTGATGATTGAAAATGATGGCTAATGATTATGACGGTTGATTTGGTGATTGACGAAAGTGGTGGTTGTGATTGAGCAGAGGATGATGGTGGTGGTAGATTTAGCTAAAATGGTAGTTGTGGGTAGTGGGTGAACGTAGATGAAGTAGCGGTCTTACTAATATTAAAACTTTGTTATACATCTTAATCATTCAGACCTATTAGGTGGTTGTCAAATAAGAAAAACACACTTAACTATTATGATATGAATGATTGAGATTCGAACCTTGAAATCATATAGACTTATTAATGACTAATTAGATTTGTATGATAAAGATTAATACCTTAATTAAGTGCAAATACAAATGAGGACTAAGAGCCTGCTTGACATTTCTACTAAAAAACTCCTTATTTTTAGAAGAACTTTTTTAAAAATAGCTTTAGAAAAAAAAAAGCAACTTGTGTTTGGTTGATTCATTTGAAAAGTGTTTTTGATAAGTGAATTGTGTTGATTAATTTTTTTTTAAAAAAGTATTCTTGAGAGCCAAATTACGAAAAAGGACAAGTATCAATGCACTTTTAATATTAAGATTATTTTAAATATCTATTATAAATTTTTAGTTAAAACTTTATTTTTATTAAACTAAAATGTACATATTCAAATTTTCAAGCAATATTATACATAGATGAATAAAAAAAGATTTAATATTAACATGTCGATTTATATATAATTAAAAATATCAAGAAAAATAAATTTAAAAATTATTTCACAAATTAAATCACTACGCACGAAAACTCATCACAAAAAAATAAATATAGGAGATTTATTGGTAAATATGTATATATGAAAGGGATATTTGGTCTTGCAATAAATAATTTTGTGCTTTTCTTTTTTTAAGAAGCAAATTTTTTTAACTTCTTCCCGACTACAGAAAAAATATTTTTACTTCTATTTAAAAACAGTTTTACTGATTAGTCAAACACCTTATTTTTCCAAACTAAATATTTTTTACTCAAAATAAGTGTTTTTAACCTTTCAACAACAATGTTAGACAAACTCTAAGTATTCTTTACTCTTATGTCTTTTTGGATGGATTTATTTGATGAAATTAAAATAACCCATGCGGCCATAATTATTTAAAAATAAAATAAAAATAGGAATATTTTTTACTTGTTATATTTTGACTTGACACATCTATTAAGAAAATAATGATTGGTTCAGTGACTTTACCATTTTACTCATATTAATTGATAGAGTCTTAGAGCCTATTTGACATTGCTGCTAAAAGTGACTTATTTATAGAAGCACTTTTTAAAAATGACTTTTTAGAAAAGTGTTTTTTTTAAAAAAGCAATTTATGTTTGACTAATTTATTTGAAAAGTGTTTTTCATAAGCAATTGCATTTGACTGGTCTGTTTTAAAAAGTGCTTTTGAGAGTTAAATTTCGAAAAATGACCACTATTAATGTACTTTTAATATTAAAATTATTTTATAGAGAAAACTATTTTAAATATCTATTATAAAAATTTAATTAAATTTTTTTTATTAAATTAAAATGTACATATTTAAATTTTCAATCAATATTTACCTTTTTTTTTTAAAAGGATTGAAATATTTAATTGTTGTTTTTTCTCCTTTTACTAACCTTACAAAAATATTGTTATCATTTTTTTTTTCTAATTCTGTAAAAATATACGTAAAGTAATATGTAAAATATAAAATAATAATATATAATCGTAAAAAAATATAAATTTATTATATAAAAATAAAAAATAAAATTCTTAAATGAAATTTAACCAAATTTATGCGATATGTTAATTAATTAATAAGAGATTTATTGGTAAATATGTATATATGTAAGAGATATTTTAGTCTTGAGAAGCATAACTTTTAGCTTCTTTCCAAGAATAGAAAAATTGCTTCTGCTTTTGTTTAAAAACACTTTTAGTGATTGGTAAATCACATTTTTTTCCTCAAAATTAGTGTTTCTGGCCTCCTAACAACGATGTCAAACAAGCTCTTAAACATATTCCCTCACTACATTTTTCAAAGACACATTGACTCAATATTAATAAATTGAGGGTATAATAGGAAGAAAAGAAATTGTCCTTCCTTGATTTGTAAAATATGACAAGTAAAAAAAGAAATCAAATTAAGAAATATTTGACAAGTAAATAGAAACAGAGGAAATATAATCATACTTAACTAAAGATAGAAGTTGAAAAGTTCTCTTATTTAAATCCTAGACTGTCTTGAAAACAAAAACAACAAGATCATATTACATAGTTTTCGCTTATATATATGATTTGATTGATGCATGGCTGTTAATTATTTTTCTTTCAAATAATCTAAATTACTGTAATGACGGAAGATTTGTAAGTGTTTTGGAAGTTAGGGAGAACATGGTTAAATGCATTTACGATTTTATTTCTTTAGCATTGAGATCGGTCTGATTTTTCTGATCAAAATGATGTTTCTCTTCCATCTCTCTTTGCTATCAAATCTTATATGTTCGTTGTTTCAAAATTAGTAAAATAAAAGAATATCAATCGATCATTTACAATTTGGTGCTCGAGTATGACAGTGGCAGAAGCCTAAAAGATTGTCTTTAAAATAATTATCCTAAGAATGAGATATCGAAATTTGAAGTCCAAAAACATACAAAGAATGCACTTTTGGAGCTCAATCAAATTTACGGCCAAGAAACCATTCATACTAATAAAATGAATCATTCAGTACGGTACACGAGTGTTTCAATAAATTCAGTAGTCTATACCCAAATTACAAAAAAAAGGCTTAAATATGTACACATACACACGAATAATATTAATTTAGAGTTTTCTTTTTTTGTTCTTAAATACTACTTGTTTTTAATATATTATTCTTAGAAGACCTAAATGTTTAGCTTCGCATAGTAATTATTATTATTATTTATAAATATAAGTATTATTTTTAGTTAACAAGGTGTAGTCATTTGTTTGCGATATATTATTTTGGATGTTATTGTAAAAACTATATTTATCAATATGAAAATTTGAGTTATTTAATTTAAAGTTCTAAAATATTTCAGTTATAAAACAGAGAGTTATTTTTTTCTTTTAATAATTTTCAATATTGTTTTATGTGAAATCAATAAGGCACAATACATAAACGCACCATTTAATTTGACTTCAACTGACATCTATACTTTTCGATTGTGAGTATGCACTTAAAATTTGTATAAAGTTAAACAAATAGACGCAAACATTTTAGTTCGTGGCATAACAAATATTTGTATGCATCCAATTAAATGTGATGACAAAATTCTATTGTATCAATTTGGACGCAGACCTGTAAAATTTCTTTTACCCTTCCACTTATCAACGCATAATACTAGTACTAGTACTAGTTATAAAACCCAAACGTAGGTGAAAATATAATGTATTAAAATTGATGGTTAACTTTCTAATTTTTTATTATTTTTTGTGAATTTTGGTTTGATGGATATGAAATAACCTCTATTTGTTGATACTTTTTGCCATTATACCCCTTTTAACTTTTTTTTCTTCTTTTACTCTTTTCTCATTCTACATAAAATTAATCTTTCCTCATAATTTCTTATAAATTGTGTGGTCAAACTTCGACAATCTTGCTTATTTTGAAAGTCGTTTGTTATCATATGTATTTAACCATTTGAATTTAGCTAGTTATTACAATCTATATATTTATATAAAGGAGGATCATAAATCCGCTGATGTGGCATGCCTCATTGATCAGTAAATGAATTTATATATTTTCTCAAATTTTTAGATTTTCTTTCCAATTTTTAATTTAAAAAAATTATAAATTAAAAAAATATATTAAATATGACAGATTAATGTAAGTGTCCTTTTTATTACTGCTGTTTAAAAACGTCTTCTACAAACGTTGCCATATTAAAAGTTTAAAAACGTCTTCCACAAACGTTGTCATATTAAAAGTCATATTCAAATTAAATTTCTTACCATTTATTTACACATTTAATATTATTCCAAATCCATAAAAACTACCTCATTTGCTGAAAGCTTATTTTTACTTTACTTTTGCATTACTTTGATCTTCTCCCTTTTTCAAGTTTCATTTTTCTTATTAAACATATATATTTTTTCCTATTGCAATTTCCTTCTCAGTTCTCATGTCTTTTTTATTCTTCGTTTGTTCATACTTTTATGTTATTATTTGTATTGATTTCACAAACATACACTAACATATATTTTATTGCTTTTCAGGTTCAATAAGCACCAATTTATGATTCAAAATTGGGATCCTATAAAAACAAAAAAAATGCGACTACACAAAAAGGTGAGAGGTATTCCAAATATAAATTGCATAAATCCGTATATTTAATTATATGAGAAAATATGTTTCGATTTATATCCAGAATTATTATAAAATCAAATTAAAAAAAATCTTTTTTCTTGCATAGTATGTCAAAACATTTTAATTTGTATTATCTTATATTTTTTGTTCAAAAATTTTCTTCTCTTTATTATTTCAAAAAAGTGGATGACACTTTGGAAAAGTGAAATGAAGATGTTCGAATGTAAACTGCATAACTTTATGTATTTAATTATATGAAATATATAGAATGTAAATTACGTAAATTTGTGAATGTAATCACATATAAGGTATTATATTTTATAGATGTATTCACAATTTATGATAAAGCAAAATTAGTAGAAGAAGAAAATGGAGAGTTTATCTTAATGACAAGTTAGGAGGAGAAGGGCAAAAGATAAGAAAATAAAAAAGAGAAAAATAAAAGGAGTTACATACATTTTTTCTACTTACCTGTCAATGGAGGACAAAAGAAATGAGAAAGAGAAAAATTAGAGGGCCAAAAAAGTAAAAAAAATAAAACTACTTTTAATTTCTTTTCTGCTTACCTGTCAAAACTTTTTAATTGGTGTCTTTTTCTCCTTTTCATTTTTTACATTTCCTTCTTTTTTCTTACTTATTTTTTTGTTTATTTATTTTACATTTTCTAATTTCTTAATAATAAAAATGAGAAAATCCAAAAAGTACACAAAAAGAAGAAGTAAAAGGTAGATTATCTAAATTTATAAATACTAAAATTTTATATTTATAATATTTATAATTAAAAATATGAAATTGAGCGAATTGGAAAAAAAATTATTTATTTAAAGAAGTTGTCGGCGATAAAAATATATTTTATCCGATTATACTTAGGACGTAGACATTGCGAGTGAAACATGAAGAAAATTAAAATTAACATCAAGTTTCCTCTATTAAGTGGTTGTCTTCATATTCTCGATTATATATGAATTATATCATACAGAAGTAAAGACTCATTAAAATTAATAATTTTAAAATTTATTTTAGTACTAGAGACGTATAAGAATTTTTTTGGATAAATTAATGATGATGCTTCATTGAAAAATTAAAAAAATACAGATAGAAAAAAGAAAGTTCTTTGATGATTTTAAAACGAAACTTTATCAAAATAATTTCAATGGAAAAAATCTTCATAGTTCTTTAATGATAATGACAACACAATTTTGTTAAGGATGAACAAGGTTAAAGTTTCATCACATATATATTTTTCTTTATTAGTATTATTTGTTATTTTTATCAAAAAAGAATATTTCTTGCTAAATGATATTTTAAAATATTAAGTATACATAGTTGTATTGACAATATCAATTTTTTTTTGCCTCAAATTAAATTTTTTAAACTAATTAAAAAAATAAATTATATTTTAATAAAAAAGATGTTAAATTATATTTTAAATTATATGTTTTAATAAAATATATGTTAAATTATACGTTATGAAATATTGTCTTGCACATATCCTTTAAGATAATTGTTGTAAATCTTGAACATTAATGTTAATTTTTGCAGGAATGATGTCGAATGTCATAGTTGAAAAATGAAATACATGTATAAGATTATAAATCATGATTTTATGTGGAAATTTTGTTTGATTTTTCATTATAGTTTGATTATATAAAAGTCTTTAATATAATATGATTTTGACATTTTTTTCCGTAGGTTTTCACTATTATTTTGCTGATGTATTTTTATTTTTTTTACTTATGAAATTATGTTTTGATTTGACCATTTATTTTAGTTTTTGAAATTTTAAGTATTGCAAAATGTCTTTGACATGAACTTTACTCTCATGTTTGGCAGATACAAGGATCGGTACGCAACCACAAATCCTTTTTAAAATCAACGTTCTTAAAATTAAAGAGCTGATAAACTTGTGTGCTTAGACCATCTTTTCTCAAAGAATTTTTTTAATATAAAAATCAATCTCTTAAATATTAATTTATGATTGAAATATTAGAAAATGACTATTTTATAAAATAAGTAAAATAAATTATAATCGTACGAAGCGCGACCAAATTCACTAGTGAAATATAAATTAGAATGCAAATAGTGAATAAGAATAATAATAATAATAATAATAATAATAATAATAATAATAATAATAATAATATTAATAACACAAATAATATTGAAAAGCTTATTTTATTTGAACAAGAAGTTCAAAGGAAAAAAAAAAAAGATGGAATAAAATAATATTTAAACAGACTCAAATTGCTTTCAAGAGTCTTCCATTATAAAAAGGAAAGTGGAAAGGAAACAATAATATCCCCTTTTTGGCAAAAAGCAAAGCAATCATTAAAGCAAAAAAATTCACTTTCCAATATTTTACATTTATCTTATTGTTGAGCCTAAGACCAAAGAATGCTTTACAATATCATCTTAAATTGTGTGACTTTATAATGGTTAGTTGCTGCTTGGCTTAACCTTTATTATTTGGAATTCTGTCGTCCGAATAAGGCAATTTTGTGGTGGTTATAAATACGTTACATTAAAAAAATTTATTTCGAGGTTCAAATTTGAAATCTCTAATTAAGACGAAAAAAATTTCACTAATCTCACCACACTGGTTACTGATATTAGAGAATGAATATATATATATATATATAATCTAAATTCTCCCCTTCCAAGTATATGAGATATTGACCCCGCGGGTGAGATGAGACCAGAACTAATAAGGCGGAGAAGAAGATACACAAGACAGAATAAACTAATTTATATGGTGATAATTTGTATAAGCTTAATATTTAACGTAATATTAATTTATTTAGCTTTGTCACAGTGAAATTATTTTTTCATGTGGAGTGCACATATCAAAAATTTTAACAGAAAAGAGAGTGTACTATACACACCATTATAAATTAGTCAAGGTGTGTTTCACTAACCATTGAGTGATAGTTAAGATAGGAAACTCACACATTTAATAGTTCAGGTATAAAATTCAAAAACTGAGATAGTTTAGATGTATTTTTTACCATTAACTCTAAATAATAGAAATGTTTTTATATAATTTTTAACAAAAAATAAGAAACATTAACATTAACCAAATCATATCATATCATATCATATATCATATATCTCATATATATATAAAAGAGAACCCTAGGCCCGCCTACGTGGCGCCACCACAAACTAGGACTCCCTTTTAATTTATTTATTTCCAAAATTAGTCTTCCCTTTCATGAAAAGTTGTGAATTTTATGAAAAGTTGCGACTTTTATGAAAAGTTGCGACTTTTACGAAGAGTTGCGACTTTTATGAAGAGTTGTAACTTTTATGAAGAGTTGCGACTTTTGTGAAAAGTTGTGACTTTTCCAAAGAGTTGTGACCTTTCCGATAAGGCACAATAAGTATTTATTCACACTACCCTTTGTTGTCTATAAATAGAGGGATTTCCTCTCATTTTAAAATAACGAAAATTCTGAACTTCTTCTTCTGCTTCTGCACAATTAAATATTTGTGTACTTTGCTCCTGTTGAGTGGTTCACTAACATCATTGTTTTTGTATCAATACAATAGTGAATATAATCGTTCTATCCTGAGAGGATCTATTCCTTTAAACCTCGGGTAATATAGGGGAATAATTTCCTTAAGGGGACAATGTGCATTAAGTGAGCTCGATTTTTTCCTTTCTATTTCATTCTTTTGTTACAAATCCTGGTATGTTTTTTACAGTCATCAATTTATGCTTATGTTATTAATTGTTGTTTTTGAGTACATGTTTTAAACTTTGTTGTTTATGCTTTTGATCATTATGTTGAAGTAAAGATATGTTTACCTATCTTTTCTAAAGACTTTGGTGATGAATAACTACAGTAAAATGAAGAATTACTAACAAAATGCATAAACACTTGGAATCAAATCTTTTTGGTTTTAAGATTAAAAAAATATTTCATTTCATCTTGGGATAATATATTCTTGACAATTTATCGTTGGATTGTACCCACTCGAAAACACTTATATTATCAAATGTTCAGAAGTAGATTATTGACGTAGTACACCACCGTGCGAAGCGCGAGCAATTTACCTAGTATTAATATATGCTTGATTAAGTAATAACGGAGCTTCATGTATTCAAGAGGTGTTAGTTTATAGAAAAATGATGTTGTGTAAATAACATTTAAGGAATTTTTCTATGTATATTGTAACACCTCGGACTTCGAAAAGGGCTAAAGAGGGGTTCGTACAAGTCACACATTAGTTTTAAGTTATGGGTCAACTTCAAACTACCATATTTCTGAGCACATAATTATAAGGTGACCCATGACCTATCAAATTAAAGGTTCTTTGAGTCCTCTTTCCAACGCCACCAAGATTTCTTCATTTCAAGTTCAGAGTAAAAAGATATGCCCATTTTAGTGAACCTTCCTTTCAAGGCACCTTGACAGTTTTTAAGAGGGGTAGTTTGGTCTTTTTGCACTCCTTCTAAGCCTAAGCCACATTTTTTCTTCACATAATTAAGGGTCTAATTAGTGTTAAAACATCTTTTCACGTTCTTTAACACTTACAAGAATTAGATCAAGGTTCCAATAGGAGAAAAAGCTAGGGTTCAAGCGTTCTTCAAGTTTCCATCGATTTTCACCAAGAACCTTTGTTTTTCCCAGGTATGTAAGACTATCATAGTGTTGAACTAGTTCATCATCACGCCCTACATCTCAATTCAATCAGAAATCGTCATATCTAAAGGATCCATTCATAGTTCTTGATATTGAATTCAGTTCTTTAATGATTGAGGTTTTGATTCTTTTGTTTTGTGAATCTTATAGTCAGGGGGCGGATCTACATAGGTCCAATGGGTGTCACATGACATTGCTTCGTCGAAAAAATTTACTATATATACATATATAATTAAAGGGAAAAAAAGAAATATTGAATATATTATATACAGTGACACTTCTTAACATAAATGTAAGCTCAACTTAGTTAGTTAGGTGCCTCAACTCTAAGGGGAGGGTCGTGTGTTCGAGTCCAGAGCTTGTCATGTTTTTATACATTCTGCTTATTTTTTATGTTTTTTTTATTTCACCTTCTTTCTCACCAATGAAATTAATTAAGAACAAATTATTAAAAGTTTAATATTATTAATTTTAAAAAGTATTTTGAATATATTTCAAAAAGAAAAAACTCATAAATTTTTTAAAAATAATTTTTAAAATATTTCTTTTTAGAAAAGGTACAATAGTGAGTGCGAATTGTATTTTATTCTTATTTTGATCTTCTTCTTTTTTCAAAAAAAATTATGATGTCACATTATTTTATTTATTGTTTTTCATTTTAAAAGATGACACCCCTTATAAAAAATCTTGCGTACGCCACTGCTTATAGTGTTGTTCATGCTTAGTATCACATGAACCCTACTGATCTAGTAAAGTTATGTTTTCAAAAGGAATTGTATGAAAGTTCTCATGTATTGATTTTGGGTTTGAGAAACAAGAAGACTTTAGGAACAATTTCCTAATTCTATACTAATTTGGGGTCCTAAGTTAACTTCAAAATTCATCAGGGATGCTGGGGAGGGCCTTGGGCAGCGCACCAGTAATGCGCCAAGCCTGGCCTTCAGCAGATCAGGCCCTGGGGCGGCGCGCCAGCAGTGCGCCCATGCCTGACTTTTGAAGTTCAGGGCCTGGTGCCCTGCGCCAACAGTACGCCAAGGATTGTTAGGCCATTTTTTTGTTTCATCCGGCGCGTGTTCTTTTAAATTATGGCCACGCTCCCTTCTCTGTATTAGCTTTTATAAGCTCCATTTACCTTTGACAATTCTTGTATATCCTAATCACATGTCTTAATGCACATTCAAAACTAAATTGAATTTAAGAGGAAAGTTCAAGAGCTTTTATGGAGTTATTATTGAGAATCCTTATAACCAACAATGATCTTAAACTAATTTTTCGAAAAAGCAAGGATGAGTTTTGAGAAGAGTTTCATACATGATTGAGGAAGAATATAGGGAACTAAGTATTCCCAAATGTAACATTTTTACATTGAAAAAAGAGAAACTTTGATTTCTAAAAAGAGTTTATAAGTTCAGGATATTTCAGAGCAATTACCTCTTTTAAGAGGTTAATTTGAGTAATTAACTCAAAACAGAGAAAAAGTATTTCTACTTGAGCATGAGTATATATATTTATTGTGAGTAGTATTGAGCACCGATATGAGGATGAGTTCAGACAACTCACATTTCTCATAAATCATGTAACTAACATGGGTAAATGATCGTACTTTTTAGACGACTCATTATTGCTTTCGAGCATAGCTTTAGTGGATCCACTTAGTTGAGGTGTTCTATACCCCGACAAGTTATAGAACAATTCTGGCAGTGTGGACGAGACACTGTATTATCACATGGATCATAGTGATGGTTGTTGGTTAGAGAATCTCCCAAATAAGAGCAAAAAATAATTTATTGTATTTTTATATACATCCTTGAGTTAATATCTTTTATTTATGAAGCTTTAAACATTTCATCTCTTATTATTGCTTTGTATTGAGTTGAGTTGAGGTGAGTATTCTTCCAGTCTTATCAGTTCAATTATCTATGCATTCAATTTCTTTTACATACTCGTACATTTAATGTGCTGATGCCATTCGACCTACATCTTATTATGATGCAGTTACAGGTGTTCAGGGTTATCAACAAGAGTTTTGTTAAGATCACTTGCACCCTAGTTAGCTTTGGTGAGCCTCATTACTTTTCGGAATATTTTACATTTATTTTCCTGTTATTGTTGAGTTGTCATGGGTATTGTCCCGACATCTATCCTAGTATTAGAGGCTTCATAGAAAGTTAGAGTTTATGAGTCTCTCAGTATGTTTCTTTATGTTTTGAGATCTCGAGACTATTGAGTATAATTATGCATTAAAGTTTCTTATTTGCTTAAGTAAGTCCTCCGTTAAGTAGTCAGTCAGTCCAAGGGTTCGCTTGGGGATCAATGATGGTTCTCGAGTGTCGACCACATCCAGGGTGTACACTCGGGGGTATAAGAGCACAGAGTTCAAGAGTCCTAGGGTGTCTATGAAGCCGTGTTTAGTAGAGTTCTTCTTATCGGTGTGAATCGCGCCACATCTATAATTGGGAGGCTACGACATTTAGGAACATTTCACTTTCTTCTTACTCTTTTTCGTATGATAGCGTTCAACTTTATAAAAGTTTCCTCTAACTCTTGCTTATGCGTGTCTTTTTCAGCCCATGCCTCTACAAAGAGCTGTTCGAGGACGTCTTGCTAGGAGGAATATTAATCCTCAAGATCAAGAAGCTCATAATACACCAGAAGTGCAACCTCTTAGGGAGATGTCACCAATGCGGAGTTAAGGAATGTTATTCAGATGTTGACTCGGGTTGTGGCAAATCAGACAACAAGGAGTCTGGTCGTCAGGATGTGGCTGATACATCCAAAATCCATGAGTTTTTTAGGATGAATCACCTAGAGTTCATACCTTGTGGAAGAACTTCAGAAAGTGTTTGAGGTCATGTGTGTTGGTGATACAGAGCATGTAGAGCTAGCCTCATATCATTTTAAAGGTGTTGCTAGGATATGTTATGATCAATGGAAGAAGAACAATGCAGATGGGGAACCACCTTTGAGTTGAGTTGTGTTTGAAGATGCTCTCTTGAGGCGCTTTTTTTCATGAGAGCTAAGGGAAGCAAAAGTAAGAGATTTTCTTAATCGGAAGCAGGAGTCTATGAGTTTGCAAGACTGCAACCTCAAGTTCACTAAGCTATCTATGCTCCGGAGATAGTGACTGATATGAGGAGCATGATGAGTTTGTTTGTGTCTGGGGTATCCTGATTATCGAGTAAGGAAGGTAAGACGGCTATGTTGATAGGGGACATGGACATACCCAGGCTTATGATTCTTGTACAGTAAGTTGAGGAAGATAAGTTGAGAGACATAGAATAGTTCCGCAATAAGAGGGCTAAGACAACAAATCAAGAGTCCAGCCAACAGAAGACCAGGAATGTAAATCGGTCATCCTTTCAGTAAAGGTCATCTAGGCCTGGTCCATCGTCAACTAGTGCGCTTACAACATAGAACAAAAATTATTACAGGAACCAGAAATCCCAGAATTTAAGAGCTCAACCTACTTAGTCTCAGGGTAGTGTGGCACAAGGGGCTACTTGGACCCCACATGTGTTAACTGTGGTAGGTGCCACCCAGGAGTGTGTCGTGATGGCTCCAATGGTTGCTTTAAGAGAGAGTGCCCTAAGAACATGCAGGGTAATTGGGGTAACAGAGCCCAATCTTCTTCAGCGGCTCCGACAGAAAAAACTGCTCCAGGAGGAGCCACTTCAGGGACAGGCAGAAGATCAAACCGTTTGTATGCTATAACTAGTCTCTAGATGTTGTCACAGATATACTTAAAGTCTTTACTTTTGATGTTTACCACACCCGTTGGTGAGTCTATTATAGCAGAAAAAGTTTATCATGATTGTACCATCTCTGTCTATCACAAGGACACCATGGCTGACTTAGTTGAGCTAGATATGATGGACTTTGATGTTATTCTAGGTATGGACTGGCTTCATGCTTGTTATGCCTTAATCGATTATAGAACTCGAGTAGTCAATTTTCAGTTTCCTAATGAGGCAGTTTTAGAGTGGAGGAGTAGTTCAGCAGTGTCAAAAGGTCATTTTATTTCATACGTTAAGGCTACAAAGTTGGTTTCCAAGGGGTGCATCTATCACTTAGTCCGAATTCATGACTCTAGTGTTCAATCAATTCCAGTTGTAAGTGAGTTTCCAAAGGTCTTTCTAGACAATCTTCCAGAGTCCCTCCTGAGAGAGAAATAGACTTCGGAATATATATTCATCCTGATGCTCAACCCATCTCTATTCCGCCATATAGAATGGCTCTAGCTGAGTTAAAAGAGTTAAAAGAGAAGTTGAGAGATCTTCTTGATAAGGGTTTCATTCGACCTAGTGTCTCACCTTGGGGTGCTCCGTTCTTATTGGAGAGAAAGAAAGATGGTTCCTTTATGATATGTATCGATTACCAGTTGAACAAGTTCACCATAAAGAATAAATATCCCCTTCTGAGAACTGATGACCTTTTCAACCAACTTCAGGGTGCCACTTGCTTCTCTAAGATTTACGTCAGATCTGGCTATTTTTAGTCAAAAGTAAGAGAAAGTGACATCCCGAAGACAACATTCATGACCCGTTATGGTCATTATGCGTTCCTTGTGATGTATTTTTGCTTGACCAACTCTCATACAACGTTCATGGATTTTATGAACAAAGTATTTAAGTTGTATCTGGATATGTTTGTTATTATGTTCAGTGATGACATATTGATTTATTCGAGGAATGAAGAGGACCATGCTAGCCATCTTAGAATAGTTCCACAAGCTTTCAAAGATCAAGAATTATATGTCAATTTCTCTAAGTGTGAATTTTGGCTTGAATCCATGGCATTCTTAGGCCACATTATGTCTGGCGAATGAATTCAAGTCGATACTCAAAGATTGAGGCAGTGTAAAATTGGCCAACACCCACTTCACCAATTGATATAAGGAGTTTCTTGAGGTTGGCTAATTACTAGAAAAGGTTCATCTAGGGGTTTTCATCTATTTTATCCCCATTGACTAAGTTGACTCAGAAAACAACTTAGTATTAATGATTTGAAGCTTGTGAGAAAAGCTTTCAGGAATTGAAAACTCGATTAACCACTGCCCTAGTGTTGACCCTACCAGAGGGTACAATGGGTTTTGTTGTTTATTGCGATGCGTTTAGAGTTGGACTTGGTTATGTATTAATGCAGAATGGTAAGGTTATTGCTTATGCATCCAGACAACTTAAGATTCACGAAAAGAACTACCCGACTCATGATCTTGAGTTGGCAGCAGTAATTTTTTCTCTCAAAATATGGCGTCACTATCTAAAGTTCAAGTCCTGGCGATCGCACAAACAGTGCGCCCAGACTTTTGAAGTTCAGGGCCTAGCGCCCCCGCTCCAGTAGTGTAATGACCCTCCTGGTCATTTCTGTGTTTGCAATATGTGTGTCATTTAAAGCGTTCCTATAGCGACCCCAAGTCATTTATGACTTGTTGGGTCTGACAATTCGGTCACCTGGTCGTTCGTTTGATTATTGTGCGAGCTTTAGTGTTTTTGGGAGCTTATGAACCTTGAACGATCATTTTTTATCAAAAGTTCAAGAAGATGACACCGGAATTCAATTATGACGATTCCATTAGCTCTGGAAGGGTCATTTTAGGCTAGTAGCATGGTCGGCATGACTCCCAAGGTTCTCAGTGTGAGTAGGTGCGATTAGGCGTTTTAACTTTAAGTTTAAGCCTAAGTTTGACTTTAGTCAACATTCTGAGTAAATGCACTCGGATAAGAATTTCGTCAACGCGGTTAGCTCCGGAATGTCGAGTTTAGTCTAGATTGACCCTTCTTTTGTGTCCCGAGGTTTCCGATATTTTTTCGAGCCCTTTTATGGTTTTGACTTAAAATGGCGTTTGGGTGTGGGACCCACTTTTCGTCAAGATGACCTCGTATGAAAATTTTGACTGCGCCATTGAGTCTGGAATATCAAATTTGGTATGGTTACATATCTTGTTTGCGTGCACGGGGTTCCGAACGAGTTCGATGCACCCCGTCGGAGATTTTAAGTTTTCGAAAATTATACTGAAAATCTGCTATATAATGCAGAATAATCAGCTGCCTTTCAAAAACTTTAAAACCTTCTAACTCTCCTATCTCTCAACCGAATTAGGTGATTCGAAGTGCGGGAGCTTCGTATTTTCGGTGGCTTCGCTGTAGAGTGTTCGAAATTTGTTGGGTGTGCGTCGTTCGAGGTAAATTTTGCGATAAACGTGACTGCTGTAACCTTTTTTTAGGGTTTTAAGCTTTTGTTTTTGGCATCCTTGTTTTGGTCATATCTCATTCATTTTGGCTCGATTTTGGGTGATTCAAAGTCCAACATATCGAGAATTATGGTGGCTTCGTCGTGGAGTATTCAAGGAGTGATGGAAACCATTCGTAAATTCTGAGTTTAGACTATTGCATGTTTTCTTTTAAGTTGATTAAAATGTGGTTTTCCTTGCATGTTGGGTTTTCTGTGTTTTGAGCCTCGAATTGTGTTCCATTTTGGGACACAAGTTCGGGGTACTATTTTGGGTCTCTTGGCAGAGTCAAATTCGGACAGTTCGGTGCGGATCCCACGATTCTCATTTTGACTCCAAAATTGACATGTCTCTGTTTGTTGTGATTTTGGCGTCTAAACGACCGTACTAACATTGTGATCCTATATTTGATAGAGTGACAACGTTCAAAGGTCGTTCGGGAAAGAAAAGCTCTAGCAAAGTGATTTGGAGCGCGCATGGTCGACCTTAAGGTAGGCTACGACTTCCTTTCTATTAGATTGAGCTTAATTGTGTAAAAGCATGTCGATTGGAGTGAATTGGGGGTGGGTACCAATTTCCTACTTTACTTTGATTAGATACCTTATGTTAGGATCGATTGACCATATTTCGCGTGTAGTATCATGTTAACCGGTTTAGTAGAGTCGCATGCTTATGTGCTAAATGCTATTGTATACTTGTATGCTATGTGTTGTATGTTTAGTTTATCTTTAACCGTAAGCATGATGTCCTTAGTCTAGGTTAGACTAACATTACCTTATACTTATGACCCGTGTGCGCTGGATATCCTTGACTTTCTGCCGACGTTGTTCGGATGACTTAGCTCCTTGTAGACTGGAGTAGTAGAGTTGAGTCTGATAGTTTGAGCCTTAGATTAGGCGTTATCGCTGCTTGCTGCACTTATGTATCTTCTTTCTCTAATTTTGAGGTTTCAACGCGTTCTCGAAGGTTCGGTGCATCACTAAAGGCGTGTGATTGAGATAGTATATGCTTGGAGCCTTTTCTGTGATTTCTTAGAGTGGACGACATTTCATGGTAGTTGTTGTTGGATTGGATCCTATTGGAGATACCATCACCCCCAAGGTCATTCTTTCTAGCTGGGCTGGGAGCATATCGTTGGCTGGGTAGACTCGGTGATTTCGGCGATCGCCCCCGGGCCTTTCTTTCTAGCTGGGTTGGGAGTGTGCTGCTGGCTGGGTGTCCCCGGGTCGCTCTTTCTAGCTGGGCAGGGAGCTGACTGCATGGTAGGACGATTCGCGATATCTACCTCACCCATGAGTCCCTCTTTCTAGTTGGGCAGGGAGTGGTTCCCCCTGGGGTCACTCTTTCTAGTTGGGTTGGGAGTGCACTGTTGGCTGGGTGGAGTCTGATGGATTATCTTGGTTACTTTGGGCTGGGAGCCCGGTTTCTTCTTTCTCAATAGACTTAGCTATTACCTGTCGGGCTTATGGGGGTTCATTCAGGTTTAATTTAAACTTGCACACGAGTGTACTTTCTGGGATTATGGGGGTCCAATTAGGTTTAGTTTAGCTGTACTTAGTTTATTTCTGGTATGCTCATGTGCTTTCTTTTCATATCCGCTTTGACTTCTCTGTGTCTAGATTCTATCCTTTCTTATTATTTTTACCCCTTTTGCTTAGTTGGCCTTTGATGCCTACTGAGTACCTTTTGTTTTGGTACTCATGCTACGCTCTACATCTATTTCGTGATGCAGGTCATAGTGCCAGTTACCAGTGGTGATTAGTTCCAGCCTTCTTTTCCAGCTGTGACTCGGAGACGAGAGTGAGCACTTGGCGTTTTGGGTTTGTCTTGTCTCCTTCTTTTATTTTAGCTAGTCTTGTTGCCTTTGAGACACACTTTATTGTGGTCCACTTTTAGGACTTGTACTCTCTATTAGATAGCTATGTACTAGTGACTTCCAGGTTCTGGGAGGGATTTCTGTATATATTTATTTTGTTTTGTTTCCGCCTTGTTGTCCTTGTTTAGATTATTGGGTTATGGGTTGGCTTACCTACTGGTAGAGTATAGTAGGTGCTATCATTACTCGAGAAATTGGGTCGTGACAAGTAGTACGCCAAGGATTGTTAGGTCGATTCTTTTCTTTGTTTCATCTGATGCATGTTCTATTAACTTGTGATCATGTTTCCCTTCTCTGTATTAGCTCCTATAAGCTCCATTTACCTTTGAAAATCTCTGCATATCCTAATTGCATGTCTTAATGCACATTTAAAACTAAATGGAGTTTAAGAGGAAAATTCAAGAGCTTTTATGAAGTTATTATTGAGAATCCTTTTTAATTAAACTAATTTTCTGAAAAAACAAGGATGAGTTTTGAGAAGAGTTTCATACATGATTGAGGAAAAATATAAGGGAACTAAGTCTTCCCAAATGTAACATTTTTACATTGAGCAAAGAGAAACTTTGATTTCTAAATTGAGTTTATGAGTTCAGGATATTTCAGAGCAATTACCTCTTTTAAGAGGTTAATTTAGTAATTACCTCAAAATAGAAAAAAAAGTATTTCTACTTGAGTATGAGTATATATATATTTATTAGAAGTAGTATTGAGCACTGATATGTGGATGAGTTCAGACAACACACATTTCTCTTAAACCGTGTAGCCAACATGGATAAAGAATCGTACCTTTTAGACGACTCCTTATATCTTTCGAGCATAACTTTAGCGGATCCACTTAGTTGAGGTGTTTTATATCCCGACAAGGTATATGACAATTCTGACAGTGTGGGCGAGACAATGTATCATCATATAGATCATAGTGATGGTTGTCACTTAGAGAATCTCCCAAATAAGAGTAAAGAATAATGTATTGTATTTTTATATACATCCTTGAGTTAGTATCTTTTATTTATGAAACTTTAAACATTTCATCTTTTAGTATTGCTTTGTATTGAGTTGAGTTGAGTTGAGGTGATTATTCTTCTAGTCTTATCGGTTCACTTATATATCCATTCGATTATGATGCAGATACAAGTGTCCAGGGTCATCAATATGTGCTTCTTTGAGATCACTTGCACTCCAATTAGCTTTGATAAGCCTCATTTCTTTCAGAGGATTTCGCATTTATTTTCCTGTTATTGTTGAGTTGTCGTGGGTCTTTCCCCAAAATTTATCCTAGTATTAGAGGCTTCATAGATAGTTAGAGTTGATGAGTCTCTCAGTGTGTTCCTTTTTTTTTTTTTTTGTGATCTTGAGACTATTGAGTTTGTTTATGCATTTAAAGTTCCCTATTCCCTTGAGTAAGTCTTCCGCTAAGTAGTCAGTCAGGCCGAGGATTTGTTTGGGGACCAGCGATGGTTCTCTAATGTCGGCCACATCCAGGATGTAGACTTTGGGCATAACATATTTATATTATGTATTGAACTCCTTTTATTTTTTTTTTGTGCATTTACTTTATATAATTTTTACATCCAAAGACGAACTAAGGATAGATGCATGGTAGTGGAAGTGATATCATGCAACATTGTCTCATTTGATATTCTTACATATAGATAGAAATTAATGACATATATGAATGAAGTTGGCTTTGTGGATCGTGGTTTGAGAACCATTTTGCTTACGTTAGGTTGCATGTTTTGAAACCTATCACCTACATATTTTATGCATTTTTTAAAGTTATCGGCTAAAACTGAAAATGAAGAAACCTAAACTCGAACTCAAGTCACGCATTGATGTTCTCGGGCTAAAGAGGGCACCCCTGACCAGAGGCGGACCCACATGCTATTGTGGGGTGCACGTACACCCGTTAACTTATGAAAAAATCATGTATATATATGTATATTTATCTTGAGAAACTGACAAAAACTAAATATATTTAATAGTGCCCCCATAAAAAGTATGAAATGCTTTGTACTAATGATATAAGCTAATAGATCCTCTCTCCCTGATCTCACTCGCCTCTCTCACTTTATACAAACACAAATGTATAAATTGTGTTTGCGTTTGTATAAAGTGAGAGAAAACTGTATATACAAATACATATCTCTTCGTCTTATACACTTGTAATTATACAATACAAATCTTCATCTGCCCAGTTCTCTTTTGTCTTTCTCTCTTTCTCGCTTTATACAAATACAAATTATACAAAATACAATGTATAATTTGTATTTGTATAAAGCGAGAGAGAGATTTTATATATACAAATACAACTGTTTTAACTCGATTCAATTGTACACGAATTCAAACACAAAGAACATATACATACATAAACATAATTTTCATAGACACAGACGCTCGATTTATACAAATCACTGCGATTTATACAAATCAGATGCCAACGATTTTATACAAATCAAAGCTGCATGCGATTTTTATACAGATCTAATGCTCAGTTTACTATGGAATAGTTTGCTATGGAACACAAATAGCAAAACTGTAGCTATATAACTGATTTTTATGTTTGCTAAACCTAAAATTTACCTTTTAAAATATATGATAGTTCCTCAAGGTACAAGTGCTTTTTCCAAATTAACATATTCACGTGCACTCCCAACCCACCACATGGTCGGCTATGTTCACACCTCTCAATAAAAATTCTACTTTCACCACTGTGACCAAAATTCTAAATTATTTTTGGGAAAAAGTTATGTTTTTAGCTTTTGAATTATAACTTTTACTACCATCAAAAACACTTACAATTAATCCAACATGGACTAGCCATTTTTTATTGATCTTTTCTTTTCTGGGTGTTGACGAGACAAAGAAAATTCATCTTAATTTTTCACTTTTATAATGATATCTTATAAAAAAGAATACCTACCATAAGGTAAATAAGAGTTCCGACTAAAGGAATATGATATCAATTGAAGGTAAATAATTTTTTAGTTTATAAAAGGAATCCACTCTAACACAAAATTCATGGCATGATATTTTGACCCATCTAGATATTCGTTTTTATCAAGACTGAAAACTTAAATGATGGGAAAAAACAAACAAACAAACAAAAAAGTTACTAACATAACGTATCAAAATAAAGTTGACAAAGTCTATATAACACACTAATAAAGTTTACAAAATCTATAAGCAAAATCAATTCTTTATCTGGTAGTAGAAGGAATTTACTATTGCAAGAATAAGTTAGATGTTTACTAATTGAATAGAAATTGTCTTATTAAGAAATACTTTGAAAGAGAATATGGGAATAGTATCAAATCCACGTATAAATATTGTACTCAAGTTGTCATTACTAGCTTTAATCATTTTTTTTTTTTGGTTAAAAAGGTTAATGTTTCGCTACCATAGTTAGAAGTTAAAGCAAGATTTTCAAAACGAACTGACTTATTATACGTAGCTAGTGTTATTATTTTACTAATTGAAAATCCCTTTTATCGTCTTTTAGTATTTTTTGATGTAGGCCAGAGGGTTTAACTAATTGAAAAAAAAGTTAAAGATGATTTTTTGAATAATATAGATTTCTCTAAAATGTCCTTGTGTAGAAACATAGAGAGTTATCTTGAAGAAATATCTAGATATTTTAGAGTAGTTGTTAGAAGATAAGTTCACTAGAACTTTCTTATAGATTTAATGAATGTGTAGATATTCTAAAGAGCTAGATATTTGTAATAAAGTTAAAGATGACTTTTGAATTATATAGATTTCTCTAGAATGTTTTAGTGTAGAAACATAGAGAGTTATCTTAAAGAAATATCTAGATATTCTAGAGTAGTTTCTAGAAGATAAGTTCAGTAGAACTTTCTTGTAGATCTAATAAATGTGTAGATATTCTAGAGAGCTAGATATTTATAATAATCATAGAATAGTCTAAATCTTGTAATATCTAGAACCATCCCACATAAGTATAAATAGGGGTGACCTTAGTCATTTGTAAACCAAAAAAATAAAATTTGAAAGCAATTCAAGGGCGTTCTTCCATAACAAAGTTTTCCTTTCTAAATATTTCTTTTTCTTTTCTAGCTTCATTTTCTTTAGTTGAATCTTCCGATCTTAGTTGACGATCTTGGACTAGCAAAAAGTTTTTTTGAATTATACTTTTGTTTTGCTATTCTATATAGAACAAAACGTGGGGCTGACTGCTTCTTGTTATCTTGGTACCTTGCTTAGCCAAAATATCTGCTACCTTGTTGGTGTTGTGCCGGACCACTGGATTCCCCAACTTCTTCAAAAGTGACTTGCATGACATAGTAATAGATTCGTAAGTAGGTTGGTCGTGTTCTAGAAGTTGTATAATTTCAATGGAATCGATCTCTACTTCAATTGGGTACAGGTTAAAGGAGACAACCAGATGAATGCCTGTTTGGAGGGCTTCAAATTTAGCCATGGTGTGAGTATGTCTGAAACATTTGTTAACAAAACCTATAACTCATTCACCATCAGTGTTCCTGGTGACTCCACCCGCTTCAATCTCGTCCTTGTCAGGTGAGAAAGACACTCGATAAAAAATGTTATATATCACGAAACGATATTGATCACTTTAGAAAATAAATGTGAAGAAATAAGAACCGAATAATTGCTCATTTTGATAAGATGATAAAATAATATATTTTCAAAAGACCCATATATAATTATATGGTCTCATTAATATTTAAAATTAATTATTTCTTAAAAGTACAAATATATTTAAGACAATTTAGTGAAATATGATTCTATTGTGTTTTTATTTTTTTATATTAAAAATTAAATCTAGTTGAAGTTCATTTCTAACTTTTCTTGTTGCATCCAAAAATTTCGGTGTTGCTACGACTGCAATTTTTTTTGAGTGCAAGTGGGATGATATCTTTTGTACTCACATAATGTTTTACATATTTAATTTGTTATTGTTGATTTTGTGACACCTTTTAAATGAGAAGCCATTTTTGGATATGTTTTTCCTATATTGCTTATATATTATTCTCTCATCATTATACATTGAGTGTTCTTAGTAAAGATACAATAAATACTATTTGATTATTAAAAAATAATGAATATTATGTATAATGAGTTTATTTTTATAATGAATCATTGAATTCTTGAATTTATTTTATTAACAAAAAATATATATTACATTGAATCATGCCATACATTGTACTTTATGCATAATGATTTTTTTTTTTGTTTTTATATCAATTCAATAAATGTAATTTAGTAAGATACAATGATTTTGATGTATTCATTGTACTTTATATATTTTATTTTTATTTTTATGTGAACTCAATAAATATGACACACAAATTAGTAAGATACAATGATTTTGATGCAAATAAATTAACCTTCACTGAATTTCAAAACACTCTTTGAATTAATAAATATTAATTTATCGATACAATAATTTCTATAAAATAAGAATATTTTATGATCCACCTATATTAATTTAGTGAGATTTTATCGTTCGTGATCTAAACCAAATAAAAAGTATTATAAACTTAACGAAATGTAATATAAATAACTTAATACATTCGAAACAGAAAACTAACAACACTCTTTTTGTTTACTTATCCAATATAATTAAAAATAAAACTTCATTTTTCTTGTCAGCTTTGATAAATAAAAAACAATTGATATTATTTTTTTCCAACTTTTGTCCTTATAATTAAATAAATAATTATATTTTCTTAGAACCATTCGAATACTAGTGGTACTTAAGTTTAATTTTTATACTATAAACCTAATTAAGTATTACTTTTTTTCCTAAATGAGTGAAAAATGATTTTTTTAAAGCCTAATTTTGATTTTTGAATAGTATAAAAAGGACGTAATTCTTTCATTCCCCAAATCTAGGAATTTTGTTCAGAAAAGTTCCGCACTTTGTCTTTGCGGCAGCCGGAGAGTTGTGTGTCACCGGAGTTTTGTGCTTTCAAATTCGGAGCTCCATTTCGGAAGAAATGGGTCGTTCTCGGGCTGTTCATCAATCCACCGATGATGATCCAAGCCAGAGGTCAGTAAAGCTATTCGATGCTTACTCCATTTCATTTACAATTTTTTTTAAAAATTGTTTAGCCTGATTTTATAGTTTTTGCTTTGTTTTTGATAATTTTCACTGTTTCGAAGTGTTTGGGTTCTGCACATATATATATAGTTTTTGTTGTTGTTGTTAATTTAGAGTTGGAAGCATTGATGGGGTTGCTTTAATTAGTCAAAATGACAGTTAAGTTCAGTAATTGATGGGGTTGCTTTAATTAGTCAAAATGATAGTTAAGTTCAGCAGTTGCAGATGGAGGATTTGTAGAGAAAGAGAGGGGGTGTGGGAACAAGTTTTATGCGAAAAAGGTATAAAAGATTTAGTGTGAATCAGTAAATGAAAGGGAAGCATAATTATTTAGGTTTTTTTTGAATATTTGAAGGGTAAAATTTGAATGTACCCTGGTTCAAGTTTTCGTGCCTGATATTTGAACATGGTACTACTTGTCTGTAGAGTAAAGTTATAGTTTTAGGTAACAACGCCATTATTTATGGTAAGAGTATAAATTGAGCAACCTAAGTGATGCATGCTGACCAAGCAAAAAAACAAAGGAAGAAAGTGAATTTTGTTAGATTATACAACAAGAGAAGAGTTTATGTCCTGCAACAAGAAAAGAATGCTCCTCGACACATTTCCTAAGACCTTTCTCTCTCCTACTTCCTAGGATTGTTGAACACCTTTTTCAGTGAGTCCATCGGAATCTATTCATTTTCTCTTCTATCCCCTTAGCTAACACCTTCTGTGCTAGCTTCATAACCACCTTTTCTATCTTCGTGTTTCCTAGACGTCTTTCTCAGACACGGAGGAAGACAATTTATTTTAATGTGGGATTCAAGTCTTTTGACATCACCAAGTGGAACTCAGATGGATCAACATGGTACGAATGGGTCGAGAGGAGTTGGAATATGATGAGACGTGTATCCATGAGGAAGAAAATCATGGACTGGATCTGTCATACCCTCAAAGAGGCCTCTAAAGACGAGGAATATTTTCAGGAGATGGAAAATTAAAGATTCGATCACAGAATATATCAATACTAGAAAATTTAATGCTCAAGGAAAATATATGAGCATTTTGGCATTAAATGGAGATAGGAGATTGATATTAATTATTCCTTAAGCAACCATTAATGCAGGGTGGCTGGTCATTGCATTTAAGATTGGTGAGGTTCACTCAATCAACCTCTCACCTGGATAAAACAGAACCTCCCAGACTCATGAAAGCCAGTTACCCCTATGCCAAAGTAGTCAAAGAGAGTAAGTGGCAAACGGAAAACCTCTGAGAGGCTGATGTTAGCAGCAGAGCAAGGAATATTAGCATTGATGACAACTACGGAACTAAGGGTGATGGTTTACTCTGGAAATGTGTAGTTGGCACTTTGACAAGGGAGTTTTGAAAGACCAACTTTGGCGGCTGTAAGAAGGTGGACTACAACAAATTGGAAGACAATTTCCTGAGTTAGCATCTTCGAGATACTGGGGAACTCGTTTCTTTTTGAGTTTCCAACAGACATATGGCGAAAAAAGATACTTTAGAAAAACTTGTCCTTGAAGAACTCCAGATTGTACCTGGAATGGTGGAGTTCAGTAGCGGGTTGCAATCACAACTCTTTCAAACCTTTAGAAACTTGAATTCGAGCCTTGGGGCTTCCCCTTCACATCTGGTCACAAAGAGTCTTTCGTGAAATTGGTGATCTGTAGGGAGGGTGGATAGCCATCGAGGAAGAAACGGAGCTTAAAATCCATTTGAAGTGGGCCTTGATTTTCGTCACCAGTGGTTGCTAAAATATTCCCGAAGAGGTGTAATCATAAGAGATGAAGTGGAGTACTATATTCCGATATATGGGTAGGGAGAAAACCTAGCTTTAAGGCAAAGTCAGAGCTCAGGGAACTCGTCAGAGAGGTTGCAGGCATCAAGGACTTTGAACAGGAGTTTCTCATTGGGAGTCAAGAGGGGAAGCACGTGATGTGTCCTTGTGCCACAACTGGAATTTCTCATTGGGAGAAACACATGACTTCCACATGCAGGGTTTTATGATTCAAGGTGATATTATTGAGAATCCAACAAGGATCAAAGAGGAAATTATTGAGTTTTAACAAAATTGTACACTGAAACAGAGAATTAGAGACCTTCCTGTAGTTTTGGTACTTGTCCTGTCATAACTGAAGAGGAGAGGGAGAAGATGCAAGACAAGTTTCATGAACAAGAGGTTCTGAGATGTCTGAAGTTGTGAGCTGCAGACAAAGCTCCAGGGTCAGATGGTTTTACTATGGGATTTCTACTTAAGTATTGGAGAATTTGAAGCATGATATATATGGAAGCTTTTCATGATTTCCACAAAATGGAAATCTTTGAGAGAAGCTTTCATGCAATTTTCATAGCCTTAATTCCAAAGAAGAAAGGTGCCAATGAATTGAGAGATTTCAGGCCTATCCATTTGGTAGGGAGTGTTTCTAAGTTGCTTGCAAAGGTACTACTAGAAAGATTAAAAGGGGTGGTAGCTTAACTTATGGATTCTTAACAAATGACTTTCATTAAGGGAAGACAAATCATGGATGCTGTCTTGGTGGCCAATGAAGCCGTTCACTCTAGGATTATACTTTAAAAACCCGGAGTCCTTGTAAACTTGATATTGCAAAGGTATATGATCATGTCAGTTGGAATTTCATGGTGAATATGCTTCAAAGGATGTGTTTTGGTTATAAATGAATTTAATTAGGTCAACATTGTATTTCAATTGTGACTTTTTTTGCCCTCATCAATGGTTCCCCTACTGGATTTGTTGGTGCTCATAGAGGTCTCAGACAAGCTGACCCATTGTCTCCCTTTTTGTTTATTTTGGTTATGGAAGGTCTTAGCAATATGATTAAGACAACAAACACTTGTGGTTGGATAAAAGGCTTTGAGTTGGCACGAATGGCAATAGCAGCCTGGAAATCACTTATCTGCAATATGCTGACAACCCTAATCTTTTGTGATGCTAATGGAGAGCAATTCAAGTACTTAGGAATGATTTTGGTGTTATTTGAAGGTATATCTGGGCTTCACATTAATTGGAGGAAAAGCTGTCTATATCCTATCAATGAAGTGCCTGATATGGCTCAACTATCCACAATCCTAGGTGGTGATGTTGGTTCTTTACCTACTATATATTTGGGAATGCCATTGGGAGCAAAATCAAAGTCAAAGGTGATCTGGAACAGTGTTATAGAAAAATGTGAAAAAGAAGCTGAATAGATGGAAGTCACATTACATGTCTTTGGATGGTAGACTCACTCTTATTAACTTAGTGTTAAATGCACTTCCAACATACATGATGCCATTGTTCCCAATATTAATAGGGTTTATCAAATATCAACTAGCTTGATAAAATCAGGTCATTTTTTGTGGCAAGGAAACAATAAAAAGAGAGGTTTTCACTTGGTCAAGTGGTACCTTAATCACTAGCAAAAAACACGGAGGACTGGGTATTAGAAATCTGAAATTTCAGAAGAAAGCTCATAAAATGAAGTGGCTATGGAGATTCACTGAAGAAAATCAACATCTATGGGGAAGAGTCAGTAGTGCAAAGTATGGGAGGAAGATAAATGGAGGACCAAATAAGTAAACACACCTTATAGAGTAGCATGTGGGGATCCATACGGGCTCTATTGCCTGAATTGAAGAGCAATACATCCATCAGAGTGTATGATGGAAACAGAACTGCCTTCTGGAGTGACAACTGGTGTGGGAGTGGTAGTTTGCTGGAGAATTTTCCTGATATATTTGGCTTAGTACTTCTTCATCAACACAAGACTATTGCAGAACTTAAAACAGACCAATGATGGGATCTTATCTTTGGAAGATTGTTCAATTATTGGGAGATTCAGAAGGTATCAGAGTTTTACCAGGTCACCAGCATCTCCTTAATGCTGAAGAATACATCATTACCATTTTCAAAAAAAAAAAAAAAAAAACAAAAAAAAAACAGAGTTTTACCAGGCATAGAAATTATTAAGTGG
>JAJONW010006789.1:0-69299 GCA_029582385.1 Solanum tarijense
GAATTTTGATACGGTTGCTCTAAAATTTGGGTTAGACCCATTTCCCACTCAATTTTACCCCCTGAATAAGAATATGAAGTTGAATTTCCGAAATCATGCACGGATTTTGAGATATATGGAAATTACAATTATAGGTGTTTCCAAAGCACATTTTCGGGCATTTTTGGGGTCGTTTTAGGAGCCATTCGCTTTCCCCTAGCCGAAGGGAATGCGGTGTTCCACATCCTAAGTATTATGTTGCAGCTCTTGCAATTGTAGGGGTTGTTCAGTGGTTTGGCTCATGGGGATCCCTAAGATCATAATAGAAACTTCATGGATGTTGGCAAATCGTTCTCTTTCAACAACATATCCCAAGAGTCAGTCTGGTTGAGGTTGTTCCAGTTCTCATTGATGGGAGAAGAATGTAAGTGGCTGGCTGAATTGGCACGTGAATCAATCACTTCGTGGGAGGAGTTGGTTACCGCATTTCAAGTGCAATTTTTGCCTCCTTCGAAGATGATGACTCTTTGGGATAGCATTCAGAGCTTCAAGCTTCGGAAGGCGAGCTAATTTATGAAACTTGACTGGGATTCAAGAAGTTGGTGCTCCAATGCCCAACCCATGGCTTGCCTGACAACGTGTTGCTGCAGTATCTTTACTGGAGCCTTGACTCGATAAACAAAGGTGTTGCTGGCCTACATTCTACTGGACGTTTGATACAACAACCTTATTAAATAGCGGCTCAGTTCTTGGATAGCATGACCTCAATCAATTGGGCATGGTACACCCATAAAGACCAGGTCTCCCCTCTCACGTTTAAATTGACCAAAGAACAGATTGAGAAAAACCAAGAGTGGGACCAGAACTTGGCAAAGATCATGACACAACTTGACATTTTGTCCAAAAATTTCATCTGAGTTGGTGCTTGAGGTGTCAATGTCGTGGGTGTTGGGTGTGTTAATCTGGATGAGGCAAAGTTTGAGGCTTTATATAATAAAGAGGTGAATTTCCTAGCCAACCAAGGTGGTGCTAATCGTTCAAACTACTCGAGGCAGGGTGGTAACCAAGCTTGGAATAGGGATGAAGGCTCGAAGGGTCGTGATGGAGAATGGAGGGACCAAAATCCCAATTGGAAGGATGGGGAGTAGGAGAGGTATCTTCCTTCCCCTGAGCGCCAAAAGCTAAAGGATTTGAAAGGTGGACAGTCTGAGGATATGCTTTCTTGTATCCTCAACAAAGTTACGGGGTCAAACAAGATTTTTAAAGAAATGTAAAAAGATATGTCGACCCTTAGCCAACTGTTACCTTTAATTCAGTTCGATCAAGCATTTGGAGACCCAAATGGGTCATATCACGTCTCATTCGAACCCGAGACAACAAAGGGGTTTACCTAGGGATACTATGGCTAACGCCAAGAATGAGGTTTGAGTGTGGACTTGCATGGTGTCACGACATTAACTAAGGAACTGCTTGGGAGGCAATCCGAGTTTTAGTTTCTTTCTTTTTATGTATTAAATAATAGTGTGTTGATTGTGCAAGTCAAAGTGTGGAAAGTATTTCAAAAGTGCAAGTTGGCGAGCTTAAAGCCCATTTAATGACTAACCGAACAGGTCGGCGAGCCCGACCTAGACCCCCGTTGGACTCAAGAAAATTTCAAAGTGGAGTTTGTAAAATTCGACAAGCCCAGGAGCAACTTGGCGAATGACCGACTAGGTCGGCGATCACGATCTAGTCCGCCGTTTGTACCCTCACATTAACTGGAGGTCTGGTAAAACTCGGTGAGGTAAATGCCCACTAGGCGTGTGGCCGAATAGGTAGGCAAGAAAATTTGACGTCACCGAAAGGGCGAGAACTTGACGGTTTTTTAAGGACAAAGGTTTAAACTTTCAAACTCTTTCACTTTCCCTCACTTTTAATCTTCCCAAACTCACACCCGTAAAGTATTCTCTATATTTCTTGCATTTTTATTGTGTTTGAGTCATTGATTGTGCTTTCGGAATGGATGTCTTTGTCGCCTAGCATTTGAACTGGTTTTAATCGGCATCTAAAGTTAGTTTTCCGAACCCCAAAATTCATTCTTAGCTATTGGTACTTTTATGCAATTGATCTTATCTTAGTGATGTGTGTTGGAACTCTTTGATAGTGTTTCTATGCTAGAATGTTTGTGTTAATTCAAATATTTTGCCCGTAATGCCTTTATTGTTGAATTCCCGTAATTTTGTGCCTTAAAATTGGTTAAAATTTGTGGAGTTGTGCTTGCATTTTGTTGAGTCTAGTCGGGTGAAGTGTAAGTACCCTGTATTTGTGCCAAATGATGTATTTTTCCTAATGATGGAGCGGTTGACGTCATTCTTAAGGGCAAAAGTCGTCAAATGACCAAATTTGATAAAACCAAGAGAAGTTTGAGTATCCCGGGGCTTGGGAGTAATGGGTCTTGGTTTAATTTTATAGGTGCATGTTTTGATTTTGTTTTTAGGGTCTGGGAGGTTGAAATTGGGAAGTTGGGTCGAAAGTAGGCACGTTGGGTCGTTTGGCGAGCTGGGTCGAGCTCGCCCAACAACTAGACGGTTCACTGAATTTCCCCATAACGGCTTTCATTTCATGCTAGATTTTTAGTTTGGTTGTGTTACTTTCAGTGAGAATTCTGAGTTCGTCGAAGGTCTTCCTTCATCTCCCTTTGTCTACGCCTCTGATCGTACCATGCACTGTAACTTTCGATGGGCTAGTTCTTGCCTACCGAGAGGCCTTCCCATCGCCGACATGCCAGAATTTTCGAAGCCTTTTTAGCCAATTGAGTCGGTCAGCCCGTTCTAGCTAGCTAAATAGATTCGGTGACTCACCGACCGGTTCGTTAAGTCTGTTTCCAACTATTTTTCTGTGTTGTTGATTGAATTGTTTCTAACTTTTCCTGATGTTTTTGCAGACCTGGCTAGACCAAAGGTTGCTGGTAGGGACATGCCGAAAGAAGGCTAAGGGAATAAAAATCAATGAGGATGCCACTGCATCCAAGGTTAAGGCAACAAAACTTCCCACATCTGGTGGGAAAGGCAAAGGTAAAGAGAAGGCACTTGCATCACCGGAGGCAAGCTCCCACAATGACAGGATCTACGCAACTCACCTCACTACTTTATATAGTAAGGGTGAGCACCAGAAGAAGCATGCTACATTTTTAGATCCCGAGGATGATGATTTGTTAGCATCACATAGGGCTAAGCTGCGATCCAAAAGGATGAACGATCCGTCTAGGATCAGTAATCCTCAGCCTGCCACCACTCCTCCTCTAGTTCCAGTACAAACAATGGTCCTAGCACCATCAGTACAATGTCCTCCTCCCAAGTCTATGAACATATTAAAGATTGAGGGGTTGAGGACAATCATTGAGGAGAAGCGTCTCCCCACTGATGGTGTCATCGACAGGTACCCATAGATTATGAGCTCTTTGAAGTCTCATAAATTCCATATCTTCACTAAGCCCCGTGGCCCGTATAGTCCAAATTAGATTCAAGAATTCTACGCTGCTTATGGGGCCTTGATACCACAAAGAAAGAAGTAGGGAACAATATTTAAATAGGTTCACTATGTAGTTTTTGGGGAAAAGAAAGTCAAGTGTGATAGTGAGGCTATTAATGTTGTCCTAGATTGTCCTGATGATATTGATGACAAGTGCCAGATTTGATCAGGACAAAGACTCTGGAAAACATGAAGAAGTGGTTTGCCCCACTAATATCAGACGGTACTCCCAAGTGGCTGGAGATAGGAGCACCGATTAAAAAGAAGGATCTAAACATAGCTACAATGTTCTGGTTTCGCTTCATCCGCAGCACTATCATGCCATCCCAGAACAATTCGATCCTCCGCCTAGCCAAGGCATCCTGTCTGGGTTGCATCATCGAGGAGACAAGGATATATTTGGGGATAACTATTGCACAGGAGATGGTCATGAGGGCTAAGCAGCGCTAGACTTCCCTTCCCCTCCCGGTGTTGATCACCAAGTTATGCAGATGGGCTCGAGTTCCTAGGGACGTGAAGAAGGTTGTGGAAGTGATTCCTACATCCTCCACTGATATCTAGAGGATCGAGGTAGAATATTTAAAGGATCCAGAAGAGAAGAATAAGGCAGAACCGGTGGATACATCCCTAGTTGTTGATGCTCAGACAGTACTTGCAGAGGAACCTTTGCCTACTCCGACCCCTGGGCCTTCAGGTACTTCTAGTGTTGTCCCTTCTAAGATCCCTAGTTCCTCTGTTGCTACATTTCCTCCTAGAGCTGCTACTATTTCTATTTCCTGGACCCCGCTCACTTAGGCTGCATTACTCCGGGTGAGGCAGCTAGCCAATTATGTCAATCGTATTGCTATAAGACTTGAGCCCTCCATTCCAAGAATGATTCAGACAGCCTTGGCTAATGATGTAACACGATTGAGCACTACCACTGATACCCTTGATGCTAGGATAGCGGTGTGTGAGCATGGCCAATGGGCCACCAAGGAGGTGACGACTTTAAAGGCCGTTATTGTCACATTGAGAAGTGATGTGGATCATCTCAAGTCCACCGACACGTCCTTGATTTTTTGGACGGTGGAGATTTTAGATGTGCCGGAGATGCCTCTGGCTACCACCGGAGATGAGATTAGGGTTGAGGAAACAACTGTCCCTGAGTCCGAGGCTGAGACAGATGGGGATATGCTTTAGGTTGCTAAGGAGGTTTCTTACAAGGGCCTTACAGAGACTGATGAGGCCATGATCAATGCAGCAGTACAGACCTTAGTGGCAGACACACGTTTAGTTGATCCTAATGGGGCTGGTGGTACTTCATAGGTTACTCCGGGTACTGATGCCTAGGTTTCGAGCACTACACCTAGCACTGATGCCTAGACAGATGAAGCGACCCAGTAGACATGATTCTTTTTTACCTTCCTCTATGTTATACTTTTTGACTTTTAGATATTATTTTGCTTGTATTTGAGGACAAATGGTTTTTATTTGTGGTGAGGCTCACCTTTTGTGATTCTTTCTTTGTTCGTACATTGTGTTTTTGTGGTATATATAGTGTTAATACTGCATTTTGTGGATGATTGAGCTAGTGGCTCCTTGTTTTTCCCTTCCAAATATTTTTTTGCCACTTCTTATTTGTTTTTAAATGTGGTTGTTCTCTTGCAAATTTAAGTATCAGTCTTGATCAATATCGATGACTTGAATAGTGCTCATAATCGAACAAAAAGGAATGTGCGGCTATGATGAGGCCAAATGAAGTTCCATAGACAATATGTGAACTTTTTGCATCTCGTTGTGACTAGCCAAGTATCAAATTAATTCATTTATAATGAACATTGCACTTAGCGATAGTGTGGAATCTTGTTTGACATTGGTGTTAATGCCTTGTGTGATGAACTTACCGTGAACCATGTGTGATGACACATAGAATTGGCCCCGTCGGTCCGGTTAACTAAGTGATGCAAGATCTTGAGATGATCTTAGGCAACCTTGAAGAGTGTGAAACAATTTGACATTATACCTCTTTTTGTGGTCTACCTTGTGAATGTGTGAACTTCACTTGAACACCCTTTTGAGCCTTACCCTTTTCTTAGAAGAAACTTGATGAAATTGTGACCTTTCTTGATCCATTACCCATAATTATCATGATTTGTGGTTTGTTTGAATAGCCAATTTAGGCAAAAAACCTAAGTTGGGGGTGTGGTAAAAAGAGAAGGTAAATAAGGTAGTGCAACGAAGTCCCCTTTGAGCCATGGTTTTGAGAAAAATGAAACCCTTCCATATAAAATAAACAAACAAAAAAGAAGTAAAGAATGAAAAAGAAAAAGAATGAAAAAGTTGTGGAATAAAGTTGTGAAAATGCAAAAGAAATGGGTTGTCCAACAGTCCATGGAAGATGAATAATGTGGTGACTTGTGAGCACGAATCAGAATGATGAATAAAAGGAAAGAAAGTGTTGTTCACACCACATTTCATGAGGATTACAGTCATTGAGCCTAAATTATCATACCTTTGCACTCAGCCTCGTTACAAGCCTTGAAATGACCTTTTTTATCTTGAGTCAGCAGAAACAATTGTTTGTTGGAAAATCAGGGCAAAGCTATGAGTGAAGTCTTGCATTCTATTCATCTTTGTGAGTGTGAGTGTTGATTTGATTTCAGAGATATAAATTGTTAAAACATTTGTATGAATATGGAATCATTCTTTGTGTGAGGGTATTTGAGTACCTTTGTTGAGCATGTACTTGCATTTGAAGCAAGTATTGTGAACTTGAGAATCTTTGATAATGGTGAGTGACCACTTGAATCTTTGAGTGCACAATTGATCCTTGCATGAGTAAGTTGAGTCCTTTTGTGTGCATTTATGATTGAATATTGTGTAGCACTGCTTGAGACATCATTTTCGAACAGCTGAACTTGAGTTTCACATGAGGAAAGGCAAAAGTTTGAGTTGGGGATGTTGATGAGTCCACGATTTGGACTCATTTAGGGATTTATTTTAATATATTTAGTGTCCTCAAATGCTTATGTTAGGCCAATAACTTTTGTAAATCCTTGATTATCAAGTATTTGGATTGAGGTACAAAGAATGGATACGAATGACCAAAAAAGGAACAAGGCAGCCAAAAGAACGAAGAAAAGAAGGCATGGTGATCACCTAACCCATTGACGAGTCACTGAATGGCTATGATCTCGCCTAAAGTTCCAGTGTGACAAGCCCTGAAGGAGAAAATCAAGTCGGCGATAGAAGGGAGTAGTCGGTGTGTCACCGAACAGTTCTGCGATGCAGTGTTAGATCGCCCAAAGTTATAGAACTTGAGGATGATGAAGGCCAAAGCAAAAACGCGATGGAACTGATTAAAGGGCAGATCGCCAAGTTGATCGGCGATCCCGACTTACTGCGTCGAACGGTCCTTCGCAGCATATTTTCGCTGACTATAAATGCATTTTTAAATTCTTAGTTTAAAAGGGAGTTTTTCATTATAGAATTTTATCAATCAGTTTTGAAGTCTTTGAACTGAAAGTATTGAGACAATATTTTCCTTAGCTTTGAATATTTGAAGATTTCCATTTTTGAGAAATTGGAAGTGGGTCTTTGAGATTATTTAACCTTGACCTTTGTAAAGACGAAATTAATCTTACCATGTTGATGGAAACACAATTTGGTGACGATTTTTATATTTTTATGATGTCTAGATAAAACGCCAATTCTTGGTGTGTGATTATATGATTATAGGTTGAATTAGCTGTTGAGTATTGTTAATTGATTGTTTAAATGTTGTTTAAAATTGATTTCATTCAATAATTTTGGCTTAATTTAAAGGGTTGTAGTTGCAAAAGCAACTCTACCTTCGCGTTTTTGGCTTGCTCGAGAGAAAAGTTTTAAAACCCAGATTACTGAATTGATGGTCTATGGGTATTGGGTTGTCATGGGTTCAACTCGAGAGAGTGAACCCCAAACCATTTTCCATACATTCAGCTCGAAAGAGTGAATGGACTAAAGCGTAGATTGTTCTTAATTGCTGCTTATTGGTGTTCGAGAGAAACTAATTTGATTCGGGCTAAATTGTTTGAGAAAAAGTTTATCCCCACTAAATTCTAGCTTATTCATTGATTTACAACTATTTATTATCAGTTGCAATCACCCATTTGTCTACCTTAGCCTATAATCCAATCATATCCCAAGAACACGTCTCTTTACTTGTTCGTTAGTGTTATTTGTTGTTGTTGTAGTTGATAATTACAATAAAAAAATCCCCATTTTACACTTGTGTCACCCCTTAACTTGAACCCTGCTTTTATTCGTAAATGTTTTTACGTATGATTGATTTGAACATATTTGTCCTTGGCTCTTAAATCTTAAGCACGTACCACTCCCTGTGGGATTCCACCACAACTCACTTAGTTGGGTTTTATTACTGACTAACCATCGGTTGCACTTAGAATTGGAAAAAGTGTTCTGATACGTGAAATCAACTTCCAAAACATCCAATAACCTCCTATTCATAAATGTGGCGCGCTTAACATTTATGAACAAGACTCTACTAGACGTGGTTTGAGTTAATCCTAGAACCCTTCTTTACCTTGTCCTCTTATTACAAATTTTTTCACGACCCAGGGGTACACCCTAGATGTAACATGGCATAGTTGACCCCGAAGGGGTCTCACACAGGTCCTTAGCATATCATCATATAAGATACTAGAAAAGTGCAGAATTTTAAAACGTTTTACATACAATCATAGTCTTTATAAAAGGAAGCAGAAGTCTTTCTACACTTTTTTTCTAAAACCGTCTAACATAATACTTTGAATAACTCTTGGGACAAAGCCCATACAATAGTCTCAAGACATGACAATAAAAGACATAAAGGAAAAGGTGTCTTCATCCTCGAAGCTATGAGGACTCACCAAGTCTTCAACTTCTTGCACTTCTAGAAACCTATCTTTAAGAATGGAACTTAAAACTCCGAACCCTACATTTGATAAGAATGTAGGCAAAAGTATGCGTTAGTACAAAAGTACTAAATATGATAGCTAGCATAACATAAGGGGTAGTCAACATACGACATTACCTATCAACATAAGAGATACTTCATGAAACACAAACTATAAGCATAATATATAATATCATATTTATAAACAAAGTCTTCAACATAAGCATTTATATAAGCATTATTCAATTCTTAGTCCTTCATATCATAACAGAACTACTTCTCAAGTAACCTCAAAGAAAACTTGTGCAATGCATGAATGAGACCCATAATCCCATCCACACTAAGTACCACCTTTAGGTCATCATAATCATAATTACCCTCTTAGGATCTCATTCTTAGCATAATTCCCATAGACAACGGAACTTTAACCTTCAGTCAAACATATTAAAGGAAAGGAAATTATGACAACAATCCAATCTATCATATATCATATAGGCAAATCTCATATTAGAACATGCTTACAATACTTCCTTGAGTTAATCTAGTTCCATCACATACATTGCCACTTAGATTAGGGACTTGTCCCTGCTATTCATAATAGTCATGGAAGAGTAACTATTTATTAGTCAAAGACGAGTCATTACTCGTGAATGGTCATAGTTCACCTATTCAAGGGTACCAAGGAAAAGTACTATTACTGATTCCAAGCTAATCATGCAACACATAAGAGACATACTTCATAAGTAGCATGAATTTGTACTAGTGCAATGCATGAATAAGACCCAATAATCCTACCCATGTTAAGTACTAATTTAGCCTATCATACTTCAAAGATTACTACTTATCATGTTGCACTACCAAAGGACAACTCCCTATTAAGCTAGACCAAGCTACCATGGAAAGACATATTGTCATGAAAGTCCAAGCTATACAAGGAAGGGTACAAGTGTTCCATCCTAGCTACCATGAAATAGTCATAGATCGACTGAGTAATGTTATCCTTACAAGCACCATATGATGCTAATGTAAGCTACAAAAGAAGAGTATGATTTCTCAATCCTAAGATACCATGAAATGGTGTTGGCCTAACCAAGTCATTCTACCATGAAATCATTCTATGATGCTAGTTAAAGCTACCCTAAAGAGAAGAACTATGGTTCAATCCAAGGCTACCATGAGAACACCTAACTGAAGCTACCAAGCATGGTCTTATCATACCAAGTCAAGCTATCCATGAAGGGACCTTATGTCACAACTTCAAGCTATTCTAGTCTTACATGCTTTGATTCATTTTAGGTGAGTAAGCCCTCCAACCTAGAATCATTCTATGGGAGAGAACCTTTCATCTCCTGGCATATTCGTGCCAAAGTCTATAGATGAGAATATCTTTTCTACAATACACAACAAGACTACATCATATTAGCTTTTCTCTCAAAGCCCTAACATTCATAGTTCATCATGCTAGCTTTACTCTCAAAGCACTAGGAACCAACATTCATAACTACAAGCCTTATTCTCAAAGCTTTACATCTTACAATCATTATTCATACCAAGATTTCAAGGGATTCTAATCACATTCTTAATTATCAAGTGATTCTAGTTATAATTCATCATAAGGGTTCAACTTCAACTTTACACATGTCCCATCATATATACAATAATCTAGTTCAATTCATGTCTACATGTTTCTATTCTTGAACAATTACAACTCATAACATCAATTCTAGAAGATCATCTATGAATCCTCAATTTAACCTCTCATGGCATAGACCCACATAATTAAATTTCATCAATTAGACTAGGGTTAACCATGGAAAACATATAAATTCATCATAATATCCTGATTCAATATTAAAACAATCATAAACAATTAATACCCACTCAATTGGATTCATACTCAACACTACCCACAATATAGGAAGAAACCCTAGCTAGAATTTGGATATTCACATTTAGGGGAAATCTAGGGGACTCCATGGATGGAAGAATCCAAGGATAAATAATCTATCATAACTTAATTATAAATCACTCATAATTCTTGGGAAAATGGAGGAATTTGACCTAGTTTAGATTCTTCTTCTTCTTCTTCTTGGAGTTTTCTAGAGAGAGGATTTTTGAGATGAAGAACTTTGGGATCTTTTGGGGTTTTGGAATTAATGACTTTATTTGGGTGGGTAAAGACTTAAAATAGTTTATATAGGTTTATAAAGTCCATAAAAAACCACCCCCACTTAAAACTAACTAAAAAGGAATTTACTAAAAAGTCCCTCAGTAGGCAGCCCACTCCCAGGCACCACAACAGGACTCACGAGTCGTGGTCAAGACTACGAGCTGTGCTCCTTGGGCAGTGGCTAAGGCTTAAGGTCTTTGGCCTCCACAAGTTAAGGCTTCTTCACGATCCTTCCCACGAGCCATGGTCCTCACCACTGGCCGTGAAGGGGCTGGTGAAGATGAGCCATTTTAGGCAGCCATGGAGGGTACACTGCCTCACCAATATGAGTGACCTCACAAGCTGTGGAGGCCACCACGAGCTGTCTAGGTTCTCGTGGTCTAGGGTAGTGTTTTGGCAGAATTGAGCAGCCTTGGCTCTTGCCCCTTTGCCTTGGCTCATGCCCTCTAGCCTTGATTTGTTGCACCCTCACGTAGCCCTAGGTTGCCTACTACACTACAGAGTGTTACACAAACCCTCTAAAATGAGAGAATAGAAATTTTGGGACGCGGCCTATATAATAGTCCAAGTCATAAAAGAAAAGAATAAAGGAAAGTTGTGATCACATTCTCAAACACAATGAGGACTCACCAAAACATAACTTCCTTGATCAACAATGAAGCTAGCCACGAGTGTGAGAATCTATGTCGCCGGACCTTACATTTTATAAGAATGTATGCTAGAGTATGTTTTGGTACAATCAAGTACTAAATTTGATGGCTAGAATAAACAACATAATCATAAGCATTAGTCAACATAAGACATGAGGCATAAGCATAATCAAGACGTAATAAGAATCGTAATGAAAGAGGAATACTTCCTTAAGCAACCTCACTTATCCTTAGCCAAGACATATGTCATCCACCTCTAGTCAAGCTTACATCATGGACGGCATATCTAGCAACTCTTCAAGTAAATAAACTTCATAACATAATCACATTAGTCATACTTACTTTTAAAAACATATGGTTTGCCTCAATTCCTTGCTTATAAAGGTGAATGGGTATTCACCTATGGCCTTACTTACCGTTAGATCTCAGGTACTCGCCTCCACAATCTCATCATATATCAGCATACTCACCTTTACATCATTTCATAACAAGCATAGGTACTCGACTCCATGTCCATTAATCATAGTAAGAACGTAAGGACTCACCTCTTGTTCAAGTTTAAGGAGTATGGGAATAACCTCATATAATTACATATAGAGGTCAAGGGTAATTGCCTCTAGCCTCAACAATAACATAAGATTTTAGTCTAGATACATTTTAGGTGAGCAATCCTTTCAACCTAAAATAAAATATGTGATTAAACCTTTTACATTCATTCATTCATGTTTAGCAATTCATTGTGGGATGTATCTCCTCCACACCATAACCTTAACAATCAACAATTTTGTCATGACCCAAGAGTACTCCACAGATGTAACAAGACGTACAAGACCACGAGAGGCCTCATACAAGACACTTAGCATATCATAACATAAAGTAATAGATAATTGTGTGGGAATTCAAAACATTCTCAATTAATATCAAAGTCTCATAAAAGGAAGAAAAAGTCTTTATACTTGTCACAAACCATCTAAAACATGAATAGTCTTGGGACACAACCCATAAAAAGTCTAAACATAAAAGCAAGGCATAAAAGGAAAGGTCATCAAGTCCTCGATACTATGAGGACTCACCAAGTCTTCACTTGCTTGCTTCTACAAAGATCCTAGCCACGAGGTTGGAAGTCAATATCACTGGAACCTACATTTGATAAGAATGTAGGTAAGAGTATACGTTAAAACAAATATGTACTAAATATGATGGATAGCATAAACCATCAACATACACTACAAGAAAAAGAGTCTCCAAGGAAGGGAAATCAGGTCCCTAAAAGTTCAAATCTTGTCTCAAATGAGCAACTGAGACTAGAAAAACCTGGTCGTCACTCGTCCTAGAAACTACCGTCGCTACTTGTAAGTAAGGACGAGTTCAAAAATCTTGTCCCTAAATGGTTTTGAGACGGGCCAAAACTCTTGTCGTGAGATCCTTATAATCACTATATATCTGGTCTCAATTAGACCATTTATATCATGGAATTCATGTCATTAAACCTCTTTTGTGACGGTACACAATGTAGTCCTAATAGAGCTTTAGAGACGAGTGTAACCTGGTCCTAAAAAATAAATCATGCAACCAATAGTTTAGCCCAGTATTTTGGAGAGCAAGAAGCTGAAAAAAAGACACACCTCGAACGGCTCCTAAAGACAAGATATTTAAGTACAGTGAGATAGAGCTGCTTTTTGGCTTGATATTTAACTTTTTATCATGGCATTTACATATCAGTTCGTGCCATATTGAAGGTAAAAGGTTAGATAATATTGTATGCATGATAGCATTATACATATTAATATCTTATTCCTATATTCTACATCAAACAGAGCACTCAACAATTAATACAAAGAAGACTGAGAAAATTTCTGAAGAGCCTTGTTGAGGTAAAAAAATGATCAAATATTCGACAATGGACGCAACTTATAGGAATAAAAGAAAATAAGAGAAATAAATTAAAGAGGTCATTTCACCAGTAAACGTAAGAGGATATGTTGGAAAAGATATTTATTCTCAACACAATTAAAGATTTTGTTATCCCTTAAAGTGAAAAAATACAAAATATCTTACTTGTTTCAATTTCTTTGATGTACTTCTTAACTAGATCACTTGATTGAGGAAATAAACTCTTAGATGGCAAACATCCCTTCTCACCCAAAGATTTAAGCCCTCGTCCTCGACCCTTTCCAATAGCACCAGGTGCAACAAACGTATATCTGATAGTACTCTTCATATTAGAATCAACCTCATTTTCAGTCTTCAATGATTTCATCTTGAACCTGCAAAAAGAGACAGAACGTTAAAAATTAAACTTGAAAATGTCTAATTATGTAATAATAAAAGAAATTGTGTCATCATAATGTTGAATAATGAAATACTAATTCATAAAAGATACTTCACCTCATTAGTTCTTTTTCTTTTCTTTTGGGAAGGACTTCCTAACTCTACAATATCATCATCCATTTGTTCCACAATCTCAAAGGAATCACGAGGTTGAGTCTTTCTCACTACTTGCCAACCTTTGTTGGAATTATCATTAGCATAAAACACTTGAGATGCTTGATTCGCTAAAATAAATGGCTCATTTGTTTTCAAAAATCTACTTGGATTAACACTCACAAAATCATACTCATCCTTTTTAACTCCTTTTATTTCATCATACACATCGAACCAATTACATCGGAATAAAATCACTCTTCTATCCATGACAAATTGCAACTCAATCACATCTCTTAAAACTCCATAGTAATCAAGGTTCTCACTATCTTCGTCATTCTCACCCAATACAACAACACCACAATTTTGAGTCCTTAACTTGTTATCATAATCTTCTACATGAAACCTATATCCATTAACGACATAACCATTAGAATGCGTTGAATATTTGGTGGGACCGCGTGAAAGTGAGAGTAGATCTTCCATGATCTGACTATCATCTTGTTTGTGCAATTGTGCGACCTATCAACAAGATAATATTTAATATTTTAGAATGAGTATCACAATACTAAAATATCAAATTTTGATATATATGTATTACTCACCCTATCTTTAAACCATGCAATAAATTGTCGGCTCCATTCTGCATCAGACCAGTGTCGAGCATTCCCAAGACATTGTGCAAACTCTCTATAAAATTGAAGTGAACCATAAGTCTCATCTGAAAAGTGATTAACCTAAAAGAAATAAAAATAATGAGATGTTATAAAAGAAATCTCCATACTTGAGATATGGTAAGACTTCATCACAGTTCTTCAATATGTATATATGTGCTTGTTCTAATTCATCTGCTTTAAGCTCACATGGATTTTTAGCTCCTAGTGTATTTCCAGGTTGACTAAAAATAGATAAACCACCATTCGATTGTTTTAAACCACCATCATAATTTCATTCAGGGCGATTGAATCTTGTGTCAACCTTATGCAAATACCTTGAACATAAAGTCATACATTCATTTGCCATGTAGCCCTCTGCAATACAACCTTCTGGACATGCCCTATTACTAATGAGAGATTTCAAAAAATATAGCCATTGCTCCACGGGATACATCCACCAATGAAGAATCGGTCCAGCAATCTTAGCTTCAGTAGCTAAATGAACAGGTAAGTGCACCATGACATCAAAAAAAAAGAAGGAGGGAAGACCTGTTCCAACTTGCAAAGTGTTATGGGTATTTGTGCTTCAATATGCTCCAAGTTTTCAATTCTCAAATCTTTCGATCCAAGCACACTAATAAGTATAGACAATTCAATAAGAGGTTCACACACTTCTGTGGACAACATACCACGAAGTGCAAGAGGGAGAAGATGTTGCAAGAGAACATGACAATCATGACTTTTCAATCTAGATATCTTGTGATCTTTCAAGTTCATACATTGTCAAATATTAGATGAAAACCCATCAGGAACCTTTAGATTCTATAAGAAAGGGCACAATTTGTGCTTATCTTCGGGATATAATGTGCAGCATGCTTTTGGAACTTCAATTTTCTCCCCCTTTTGGATGGGGTGCAATTCTGGCCTAATGTTCATCTCTTGTAAGTCTAATCGAGTGTTAATTGTGTCCTTGGTCTTTCCTTTGACATTCATAATTGTTCCCATCATATTATAACATATATTTTTTTCAATATGCATAACATCCAAATTATGTCGCAACAAGAGACACTTCCAATATGGAAGTTCAAAAAAGATACTTTTCTTGTTCCAATTATCCATTCGTTTTTCATGTGATATGTTCTTTCTTATATTAGGATCTTTTGATAGTTGTAACCCTTCAAGATCTTGCACTTGATTAAATATCTCAATACCGTAACACACATTTGGTTGAGGCCTTTTCTCCACTCTACCATCAAATGACCCTTTCTCACTTCGCCATTTGTGATTCTGGGAAAGATAACGCCGATGACCGATAAAACACTACTTCTTACCCTTAGTTAATCGAATTGAGGAAGTGTCTTTATTGCAACATGGGCATGCAAATTTTCCTTTCGTACTCCACCCCGATAAATTTCCATATGTTGGAAAGTCATTGATGGTCCATAATAAAGAAGCATGCAACTTAAAATTTTTCTTAGTTGTTGCATCATAGGTCTCAATACCAACCTCCCACAACTCCTTCAATTCCTCTATTAAAGGCTGAAGATATGTATCAAATGCATCTCCTGGACCATTTGGACCCGGAATAAACATTGACAAATTAAAATTTTCTTGCTTCATACACAACCAAGGTGGTAAATTATAAGGGATAAGAACTACATGCCAAATGCTATGTGAGGTTTTTGAAATCCGGAATGGTTGAAATCCATCACTAGCAAGTCCAAGTCGAACATTTTGAGGCTCAACCACAAATGAAGGATGAAGTTCATCAAATGACTTCCATTCCATTGAATCGGCCGGGTGCCTCATTATTCCATCATCCACTCTTTTATTCTTATGCCATGTCATCAGAGTAGATGTCTTGGTAGACATAAACGATCTTTGAAGTCTAGGCTTTAAGGGAAAATAGTGTAAACTCTTGGATGCTATCTTTTTACCTTTTTTATTCCTTGTTTCCCCACTATGTGTATTTATTTTCCATATCGTAGCACCACAAACCTTGCAAGAATCAAGTAAGCTATCATCCTTCCAGTATAACATGCAATCATTAGTACAAGCATCAATCTTGTTGTATGAAAGACCAAGTTCATGAATTATCTTCTTTGCCTCATAACATGAATTTGGCAAATTGGCACCATCAGGCAATAACTCCTCTTTCAACATTTTCAATAGCATTGTAAATGATGCATTACTCCAATGACCCATACTTTTTATATGAAGCAATTTGATCAAAGTGGAAACCTTTGAAGCTTTTGAATTTTCGTATAATGGACACTCAAAATCTTGTAATAAGCTGTGAAACTTTCTTGCTTCAACATTTGGTTGCTTTTCAAGAAAGTCATCATAACCAGTATGTGTAGTTCCTCCATCAAGATTAGGATATAAATCTCTCAATAGTTCTTCTACTTAATCTTCACTCTCACATTCTTCTATAGCATCATCATCTTGTTCTTCATCGTCATGTTCTGATTCTAATAATGGCTCACCCAAACGTTCTCCATGGTGATACCAAAAAGTGTAATTGTGAATTATTCCCTGTACTAGCAAATGTGTCTCAAGTGTTTTATGAGTTCCTAAAGTTGTATTGTAACATTTGACACATGGACATCGTATTTCATCTTCTTCTCCTGTTTTTTGAAAGGCATAATTCAAAAACTTTTGCACGCCGATCAAATAGATTTCATCGAAACGATTATCAAAAAGTTGCATCCACTGCTTACTAGGTGCCATAACCTTTAAGAGGACATAAAGAAACTTTTTAAAAGATAAAGAATAACAAAAAATCTAAGATGCAAACAACTTGTTACCATCAGATAAACACAATAGGGTTGAAATCTAAGGATAGATGTCACTAAGAATTATAAAAGATTATAACTTTACTTATACCAAAGATGTTAGTTCATGAAACATGATTTTTCTTTGAGCCTGCCAAAGATTGAAGCAACGAAATACACAAAATAGTATATATTATGACATAAGATTATCTAAATTGTCGTTTGTTACTAAAAAAAACTACTTGCTTATAGTTCTTTACATAAAGTGGGAACTTGATGATTTAGAAAGGGAGGACTTCTTCCGTTTGAAGAGATACGAGGTTACAAGAATAGGGAGGTAAAGAAATAGATCGCTGCTGCAAGGCAATATGCAGCGCAGAAGGCTGCTAAATATATTTATTTAAAACGAGATATTTCGCTTGGTTCAGCCCATAACTTACTGTCCCATGCTTTACAGAAAGATAAGGATATTGTTTTCTGATGTGGAGGTCAGTTTTTATTAGTCACGTCTGTCGTCAAATATAAATGGATAATACTTTGCGCGCTAACTTTTGTTTGTAGAACCATTTATCTGGACTGCTTCATTTTTGCAATATAGCAAAAGGCCCAGAATACACGCTAACAGAGAATGGTAGAAAATCTGATCATTTTCATGATCAGTATATTTTTCTTCTTCCTATAAATGAACATGAGAAAATCTGATCGTTTTAATGATCAGTATATTTTTTTTCTTCATGTAAATGAACATGAGAAAATTTGGGCATGTAGTTGTTTCTCCATTTTAAGTGTAATTTACTTGATGACTACTAAAGCGTAGTTTCTTAAATGCAGGTATGGGAATTTATATCGAATGAAGAGGCTGTAGAAATTGTATCTGAAATTCCGGATAGGGCAAAAACAGCACATCATATTGTTCAATGTGATGTCTGTTCTTGCAAATATAAGAGGAGAGGGATAGTTGTAGATGATATTTCAGCAATTGTACTCTTCTTTCATTCTAAGATTTCTATCAGCATATTTACCATGTAACTACTCCAAAATAACACTTGATAGAAAGTGCAAGTTTCTGTCTCTCATGTTGTCCATTGACTTGCCTTTGGTTAGTTATTTTTTCACCGTTTATTCATGAAATGGATTGGTATTAGTCTAGATACAAAAAAGTCATTCTATTAGATCAAACAAGTTTGGACATACATAAATGATAAAATCTTAGAACTAGATGCTCTTTAAGTAAGCGTAAGTCCAAAACAAGTTGAAATCGACTATATGAATAGTGACTTACATTATTTCTCCATTAGAAAATACTTCCAAGTGGTGCAAAAATGATAAATTACAGAAGTAGGCAACTTGGATGATGAAGTTAAAGTACAGTGAAGCCTAGCTGCAATTGAAGGAAAAGTATTGAATTTTCTGCTCCAAAAATTCTGGGTAAGTTTTCCTAATATGGGACCAGACAAACCAATGAGTTAAATGTATGTGTTGCTTAAAAGTCAGCCCAAGAAAATAAGAAAGCCAAATCCAATTTGCTGCAACATGTCAACAAGGAAATTACTGCCTATAATTGTACAACTCAAGTAGCCATTTCAGACGGCTATGAAATTGGAAATGCAACTGTTGATCTTCATTCAGAATTCTGTTTTGAACTTTGAACTCGTGATAGGTAGTGTCATTCTTGTTGTACTTTCTATTTAGCCGCTTCTCGTATTTTGATTATATTATCAGATGGAGCGATTTTTAACAGTTCAATAAGAGCTTTGTCATGTTTGTACTTAAAAAAAACACTGCTAAAGTATAAGTTCAATTATTTACTCCTTATATTCTGTTTTTTAAACAATTCCTTGTCCAATACTACTTGTCCAATACTAATGATCAACAAACAATTGATCATGACATTAACTGGTGGTATAGAAAAATTCCTCATCATAATCTATGTAATTACTTCATGTCATTTGGTGATTTCAAACCCAAAAATACAGCAGAGTTTTGGATCATGAGCGCTCTATAAAATATGAATCTTCAGGCTCATAATACACTTCACAAATCGAGTCAACTATTAGAATGCTCGAACCAATAATATTTTACTGACAAGTAAGAAAACATCGCATATTATGGAACTTTTAACCTATTAATGTTAGAAAAGAGGAAGAAGAAAATGACTAACTTGAATAAAACAACAACAAAACTCCATCAATACAATTTATGGAAGAAACAAGAAGCTTAATTTAGAAAAGGAACAGACCTGAAATTCCCTTTTTGTAGCTAAGCAGCAACTACACAATGAAGAGGACAAAGCTGCTATGAAAATTCACTGGCAAAATCGAGTCAACTATTAGAAATCTCAACCCAATAATCTTTCACTGATTGTAAGGAATAAAACATGGCATATTATGAAACTTTTGACCTATTTAATGTTAGAAAAGAGGAAGAAGAGGAAGACTAACATGAATATAATAAGAGTCATCAATCAATTAATGGAAGAAACAACAACTCGATTTAGAACAGGAAACAAACCTGGAATTCTATTTTTCGCAGTTATGCGCCACAACTACACAATGAAGAAGACAACGTTGCTATGCATGAAAATTCACTGGTGTTGAGATTGGGGCAGAGACGAAGCAATAATCCTTCTTTGATCAAGCGGTACTGATCTGAAGAGAGTTAGGGCAAGTTACGACCATATTTAGAAAGACTTTTCCAATTCCTTTTCCGTCATTTACTTTTCTGAAAAAATAGCAGGACTTTGCCTTTTTTGGCTTCATTAAAAAAAACTTTAGCGCCTAAAATTTGGTGAAACCAAAAGTTTATTTTTTTAATACTTCAGTATTTAATTTGTGTTGAAGTAATTCCCGCTAATTACTTCAATTAGAATTTGGGACCAGCTAATAAGTTCTTTAGGGTTCGAATTTAGTATCTTCCCTATAAAATATATAAATAAGGACCAAAATATAATCTTGTCCTAATACATATATCATTAGAGAAGGGATTACTAGCTCGTCTCTAAGCGTTGGTCTTAAATAACTGTTTTTCTTGTAGTGTTATACATAAACTATCCATTAGTCAACATAAGACATACACCATAATCATAAGAGGCATCAAGATGAGACATACGCTATGAGCATAAGAGACAATAACATAAATCATAAGCATATTCAATGCACATAAATCATCATATCATAATAGGGACACTTCTCAAGTAACCTCATCTTGTTCTTGCCCCTTTCATAGGCTATCCACCTATAGTCATATATGTCAAGGAAGGCAACTCAAGCAACAATCCAATCTAATCTAACATCATACAAGTTAATCTCATATTAAGACATACCTACAATACTTCCTTGAAGTAATCTTGTCTCATCATAGACAAGCTCTTTTAATTAGGTACTTGTCCCTCTTTAGTCATTCTAACCATTCGTGGAGGAGTATCTCTCTACTAGTCCAAGACAAATCATTACTCGTGAATGGATACACTTTACCAATTCAAGGCTATCAAGGGAAAAACCTCATCATGCTAAACCAACCTATCATTTTCATAACATCATTACATCATTCTTACTTACTTTTAAAAACATAGGGATTCACCTCTTTTCCTAACTCATAAATGCTAATGGGTATTCTCCTCTTTCCTTACTCATAAAGGCTAATGTATATCCGCCTCTTGCCTTACTCATAAAGGCTAATTGGTATTCTCCTCTTGCCTTATATACTTTAAGATTATGGATACGCTCCTCCACAACCACATCATCTAACACGGGTACTCACCTCCGCATCATTTCATAAGGATCATGGTTACTCAACATAAGAACGCGGGGAATCTCCTATTGTTTATATCTAAGGAGTATGGTAAATCACCACATATCCTTCAACATGGAGTTCTATGGTAGCCGCCTCTAGTCTCATCATTCATTAAGCAGTTTAGTGTAGATTCATTTTAGGTTAGCAATCCTTTCAACCTTACGAAAGTAAAGACTCAAGCCTAGCAGCCCATCACATATGAAACATCAAAATTATACATAATTCAAAGGAGGAAACATCAACTCTAACTCAAACATAAATAATTCATCACAATGAAGTAGGAACTACATCTAATAACCCATTATGACTAAAAACTCAATATTTCTCATATTCGTAGGAGGAACTACCTTCTCCAACTAAGACATGCTCAACACAACATCTTGGAGCTAAAATGCAATTTACTCTCAAAAGCCTAATAAAGCATGTTATAAATTAATCTCATGAAGTCAAATAGGAAACTCATACTCAATGCACGACAACATGAGGAACAAAAATCATGAAAACACATTTTCTTACTAAACATGAATTTCTCAAGAACATGCATAACGTAAGGAAATCATGGAAACACATAAATCACACATGATTTCCGAAAACAAGAAAACTCTAGAGAAACTACTAACCTCAAGCTTGAATAGGACTAGAAGGAAAATGATAAGGATATCGGGACTTCATATCGGCCTCGACCCCCCAAGTAGCACCCTCAACTAAGTGATTCCTCCACAATACCTTCACGAAGGTAGCTTCCTTGTTCTCAACCTCTTGACTTATCAGTCTAGAATATCAACCGGTACCTCTTCATAAGCAAGATCCTCCTTAATCACTTTATAAATTTGGCGATATACCATGCACATTCTAAGAGAACCATCCTTCTTTTGAACAAACAACACCGTAGCACCCCATGGTGAGATACTCGGTGGATGAAACCCTTATTTAGCAAATCTTTTAGTTGCTCTTTCAAATCTTTTAACTCCACCAAAGCCATTTTATAATGAGGGATAGAGATAGGTTGTGTATCCACTAAAAGGTCAATACCAAAATCTATTTTCCGCTTGGGGGGAATACCAGGCAAATCATCGAGGAAAACATCCAGAAACTCATTAACTACCGGAACCGACTTTAGAGAAGGGTTTCAGATTCACATCCCTTTCCCTAACAATATAGTAAAAACACCCTTTGGAGATCATTTTCCTAGCTTTAAGACAAGAGACAAATTGGCTTCTAGGGATAGAATTCTCATCCCCCCCCTTCTTTCCACTCTAAGATAGGCTCATTTGGGAATTGGAATCTAAAAACTTGAGTCCTACAATCGATACAGGCATAACATTCATGCAACCGACCCATACCCAAAATCACATCACGAGTAACCAACAGGGGTAGAGAGCGAAAAAGGTTCTACTAACACTTCGGGGAGTATATCAAACTTCATGGCCATATAAGGTTTCACAAAGGTTAATCTAGCATTGGGATCTAACAAGGCATACACATTAATAAGAAACACATTTAACATATCGGTCACCACATTCGGGGAGCTCTCTTGGTCACCTCGGGATTAAAGAGCATAAAAGGGGTTTTGCTTTGGGGCAGTAGAGCTTGAACCTCTTGGAGGAGATTGTTTATCTTCTCTTCCCTTAACCTTGAGCATCGGACAATCTCTCATCTTGTGGCCTATCTTCCAACAACTAAAACATCCATCGGTGCCAACTAGGCACTTACCATCATACACATTTTGCACAATTAGTCCTAGCCACATATGAAATGACCCTGGGGTGCCCCTAGATGTAAAAGGCGTACTCGACCCCGTAAGGTTCTAATAAAAGCTCAATAGCATATTATAACATACGATAATAGAAAAGTGTGGAAATTTAAAACATTTTTCATAACAATCGAAGTCTCATAAAATGAAGCGGAAGTCTTACTACACTTGTCTCAAACCATCTAATATATGAAAGTCTTAGGGACACTGCCCATAAAGAAAGACATAGAAGGAAAGGGGTGATCAATACCACAATGCTATGAGGACTCACAAAACTTCTCTTCTTGATCTATTATGAACCTAACCATGAGGATGGAAGTCAATATCACCTAACCCTACATTTCATAAGAACGTAGACAGAAGTATGCGTTAGTACAAAAATGTACTAAATATGATAGCTTGCATAAATCATCGACATGAGAATATAAGAGACATTAGTCAACATAAGACATATACCATAATCATAAAGATAATAACATAAGTCATAAGCATAAGAGACATTAGTCAACATAAGACATAAACCATAATCATAAAGACAATAACATAAGTCATAAGCATAAGAGACATCATCATAAGACGTAGGCTACAACATGGTAGACAATAATCATAACTTGTGAACAGAAGAGATACCATCATTTTCATAGGCAAAGTCAACACATTTTAGAACAACATAATATAAGAGAAGTAACCTCAAGGCAAGCTTGTGCAATGCAGGGATAAAATCCCACAGTCCCACCCATGCTAAAAAAGTCCCTTTAGGCCCTCTTTCATAAATATCATCTTTTGATCTCATACTTAGATTATTTCTCATGGACAAGGGAACATTCACATTTAGTCAATCATATAAAGGAAAGCAACTTATGGCAATAATCCAAGTGAAGCATACATTATACAAGTAGTCCTCATATCAAGACATACTTACAATACTTAACAACATAGTCATAACCATATTCAATTCATAGACATCATAACATAGTAGGAACATACCATATATACCCTCAAAGCATACTTGTGCAATGCATGATTAAGACCTCATTGATATACCATGAGTTTACGGTATTTCTAATACATTTCACTTACAAGTTGTGGTGTCTAGGGCCTTTTTATACTGGTTTTTATGTGTTTTTATCAAGTTTTGCAGGAAAGATGTTCAGGCACGAAAGTATAGAGTCAGCTGAATGAAATGCAAAAACAGGGCATTCACGGAGGTGATCTACGGACAGTAGGTCCATTCACGGTCCGTAGGTGATGACCGTAGATTAGCAGGCATGGTGTTGAGGACAAATCAGGGAAATCTGACAAACTGTGGAACCACGATGTCCATTGACGGTCCGTAGATTGATCTACGGACCGTACTGTTTCTCCGTAGAGTGATACTGCGAGGATTCCAGTACCTAATTTTTGAAGATTCTAAGTATGGAGCTACGGAGGGGATTGACGGACCGTAGATCGATCTATGGTCCGTACTGCTAGTCAGTCGTTTGCTTCAGAGAAGCTAAATTTTGGAAACGAAAATATTTTCTAAGTCCTGACTGACGGAAGGGACTTATGGACCGTAGATCCACCGACGGTCCGTAAGTCTGTCTCGTGGATTGAAGACGCGTACCTGAACAAATTTTCCTTAATATGTTTCCCTTTTAATTTAGGATCTGTTTTCTATAAATAGGGCGTGTAAACCTCATTTTTTGGGGTTAGACATTATTATTCTATTTTTACCTTGTGAATTTGGAGATTAAGTTGCAACCCTAGCAATTATTGATTTCCTGCATTCGTTTTGAAGATTTTGGCTTTGAAATTCTAGTTGAAATTCTGGGTTTATTATTCTCGTTACGTAAGTTCATGATTTATTCATCTAATATTATGAATTGTGTTCTTGCTAATATGGGTAACTAAATCCACAACTGGGGTTGGGGGAACCATGAGCGATTAACAAAGTATGACTAGTAAATAAGTAATTCTTGAATTGTGTTTTGCATGCATTGATAATTCTTTCGTTTAAAAGTCTTTTTAACGAGTGCACACGTTAGAACTTGCCTTGTTGCTACTTGCCGGATCAAGGAGGTAATCACCAATAAAAGAATTATCAACATAGACTTAGTGTGATACTATCTAATAGGCTAGTGTCGATTGGTGCGAAGTAATAACTAAGCCAAACATCGATTATGATGTCTAATATGAGGTAAAGGTAAGGGTTAGTAATTTATACACACGCAGCTGGATCAAGGTGTGCGGTGAAATTTTTTAGATACCGGATCAAGGATTTAGAGATACCTAACTTATCACTTTGCGTGTAACACACTAGGAAAGGATTGTGATTACTAGGATTACTGCGTTATGAGCTTGTGGGGAACAGGTCTACCCTAGTTGATATTCTCATCTTGATAACAACCGAAATTGACTTTTGTTTATTGATTACTTACTGAATTCTTACAGTTTGTTTCACAAATCCCTCCTTTTTATTTCTTGTTTCTGGAAGTACTTTGGCTAATTGAATATAATTGTTGGTTAAAGTAAAATCTAAACCATTTTCCTCGTGGGATCAACCCCAACTTACAAGTTGGGTTCTTTAGTTGATAACGATCTCTTATACTTCTTTATGGAGGTGTAATTTGAGCGTATCACTCATAAAACCCACCCATGCTAAGTAAAGCTTCTTGAGTAACCATAGTTCATACTAGACTTGACCTTGTAGGAATTAGACTTAACCAACATAGACCATGGGAGCTTAACATCGAATCTGGTGTTACCCACACCGAAAAGAGTTGTTCTACTTGCCTGAGGTTAGACCATAAGTTGTTAGCTTTAGGTGGAACAATTAGCTAAATAACCTATGGGGGCACATAGTTATGGGATAAGGAGATTGTTACTAGAAATCGGCTCTTTCTATAAGGGAAGCTTCCATTTCATGAGATTGCTTCTACAAACCCGGTCTTTCTCACTGAAGTGATTCCATCTCATAGTCAGTTAATTTCACGTATCAGGACACTTCAGCCAATACTAAGTGCCAACAATCGTTAGTCAATCATATAACCCAACTAAGTGAGTTGGGGTCGAATCCCACATGGAGTGGTATGTGCTTAAGATTCAAGAGCCAAGTACAAATATGTTCAAGTCAATCATAGGTTAAGACATTTACGAATAAAAGCATAGTTCAAATTTAAGGGTGACACAAGTGTCAAATAATAGGGATTTTTTTATTGTAATTATCAACTACAGCAACAAATAACACAAAAGAAACAAGTGACGTGTTCTTGGGATGTGATTGGATTATAAGCTAAGGTAGACAAATGGGTAATTGCAACTGATAGTAAATAGTTCTAAATTAGTGAATAAGCTAGAGTTTTATGGGATAAACTTTCTCTCGAGCAATTTACCCCAAATCAAATTGGTTTCTCTCGAACACCAAAAAGCAGCAATTAAGAACAACCTACACTTTAGTCTATTCACTCTCTCTAGCTGAATGTGTGGAAAAGGGTTTAGGATACACTCTCTCGAGTTGAACCCAAGACAACCCAATACCCATAGACCGTCAAATCAGTAATATTGGTTTTAAAACCTCTCTCTCGAGCAAGCCAAAAACACGAAGGTACAATTGCATTTGCAACTACAACCCTTTAAATTAACCCACAATTACTGATTGAAATCACCTTTAAACAACATTTAAACTATCTATTAACAATACCGATAAGCTAAATACACCAATAATCACATAATCACACCCCATGAATTGAGGTTTTAACTAGTCATCATAAAAAGATAGAAATCGTTACCGAATTGTGTTTCCATCAACTGGTACGATTAAGTTCGTCTTTACAAAGGTCCAAATCGAAGAATTTCAAAGACCCACTTTCAATTTCTCAAAAATGAAAAACTTCAATTCTTCAAAGCTAAGGAAAATATTTTGTCTCCAAACTCTGAGTTCTATTCTATCAAGACTGATTTACTATAATGAAAACTTGATACTAATCTAAGTTTTTAAAAATGTATTTATAATCACAAAAAATATGATGCAAAGGAACATTCGGCACAGTATGGCGGGATCGCCGATCCATTCAACGATCCACCAATTGGTCAATTCCATCACATTTTTACTTTAGGCTTCAGCATCCTCACGTTCTGTAACTTTGAGCGATCTAACACTGCATCGCGGAACCGTTTGGCAACATGCCGACTGCTCCATTCCATTGCCAACTTGATTTTCTCCTTCAGCGCTACGCACATTGTATCTTTAGGTGAGATCATCGCCATACGACGACTCACCCAATGGGTTAGGCGATCACCAAGCCTTCTTTTCTTCATTCTTTCAGTTGCCTTGTTCGTTTTTGCTCATTAGTGTCCATGCTTTGTTCTTCAATCAAAATACCTCGAAATCAAGTATTTACATCAGTTGTTTACACAAAATAAGAATTTTAGGACACTAAATCTATTAAAATAAAACCCTAAATGAGTCCAAATCGGGGACTCATCAACAGCCCCAAATTAAACTTTTGCTTGTCCTCAAGTAAAACTCAAGTTCAACAGTTCAAAAAGGATGTCTCAAATAGTGATACACAATATTCAATCATGAATGCACACAAAAAGACTCAACTTACTCATGCAAGGATCAATTGTGCACTCAAAGATTCAAATTGTGACTCACCATTGCCAAAGATTCTCAAGTTCACAATACTTTCTTCAAATGAAAGTTCAAGCTCAACAAAGATACTCAAATGCCCTCACACAAAGAATGATTCCATATTCACAAAGAATGATTCCATATTCACAGCTCTGTAATCAAATGCAACAATCACACTCACAAAGATGAACACAATATATTATTTCACGGATAGGTTTACCATTATTTTCCAACCAACAATTGTCTCAGCTCACTCAAGATCAAAAAGGTCTTTTCAAGGCTTGTAGCGAGGCTGAGTTCAAAGCTATGGTCATTTAGGCTCAATGGTTGTAATCCTCATGAAATGTGGTATGAACACATTTCTTTCCTTTTCTTCATCATTCTCATTCGTGCTCACAAATTACCCCATTATTCATCTTACATGGACTGTTGGACACCCCATTTCTTTTTGCATTTTAACAACTTTATTCCACAACTTTTTCATTCTTTTTCTTTTTCATTACTTTCTTCTTTTTCTCTTTTTTTAAATTTGGAGGGATCTATTTTTCTCAAAACCATGGGTCAAAGGGGACTTCTTTGCACTTCTTGATTTACCTTCTCTTTTCACCACATCCCCAACTTAGGCTTTTGGCATAAGTTGGCTATTCAAACAAACCACAAATCATGAGGATAATGGGTAATAGATCGAGAAAGGTCTCAATTTCATCATGTTTCATCCAAGAAAAGGTTAGGGCTCAAAAGGTGTTCAAGCGAAGTTCAAACACTCAGAAGGTAGGCCACAAAGAGAGGTATAATGTCAAATTGGTTCACACTCTTTAAGGTTGCCTAAGATCATCTCAACAGCTTGCATCACATAGTTAACCGGATCAACGAGGAAAATTCTAGGTATCATCACACATGGTTCACGGTAAGCTCATTACACAATGCATTGACACTAATATCAAACAAGACTTCACACTTTTGCTATTGTGTAATGTTCATCACAAGAGACTCACTTTGAAAATTGGCTAGTCACAACGAGATGTAAAACCTTCACATATTGTCTATGCAACTTCATTTGGCCTCATCATAGCCGCACAATCATTTTTGTTCATTTATGAGAACTATTAAAGTCATCGGTATTGATCAAGACCGATACTAAAATTTTAAAGAGAACAGCCACTAGATTTAGTTGATTTAATAGTGTGGACAAAATTTTGTCCTTCTCAGTCTCCTTGTTGGTCTTGACCATGTGATCAAGGAGTTGGGTTGCTATTGCATAAGGTAGTCGTGTGAGACCCCCCGGAGACATTTGGTGAGCCACTCTTCTGTTTTCCGAACCAAGACCTCTATAAAAGCATCCCAGTAGCATGTTATTTGAGATACTCAGGGCACTTCAACAATAGTGACTTAAATTTTAGCCACAACTCATGGATTGACTGACCTTCCATTTTCCCAAAACATAGGATGTTATCCCTAAGAATCATCACTCACAAAAGAGATAGGTCCATTTGGTCAGCATTGCTACAAGACATGCTCATTTATTCTTGTCTAAACAAGCAGCATGAAAACCAAAACTAAAATTCAGTAAGTTCAACTATGACTAACAAGAACAAAATTCAACTTAACTAAAGAATCTTAATCAACAAACTCCCCGGCAACAGCGCCATTTTGATTTCATGTATCAGGACACTTCATCTAGTACTAGGTGTCAATGATCATTAGTTAGTAATATAACCCAACTAAGTTAATTGGAGTTGAATCCATAGGGAGTGGTACATGCTTAAGATTCAAGAGCCAAGTACAAATATGTTCAAGTCAATAATAGGTAAAGACATTTATGAATAAAAATATAGTTCAAATTAAAGGGTGACACAAGTGTCAAATAACAGGGGGGTTTTGATTGTAATTATCAACTACAACAACAAATAACACGAAAGAAACAAGTAAAGATACGGGTTCTTGGGATGTGATTTGATTATAATCTAAGGTAGACAAATAGGTAATTGCAACTGATAGTAAATAGATGTAAATTAGTGAATAAGATAGACTTTACTGGGGATAAACTCTCTCGAACAATTTACCCCGAATCAAATTGGTTTCTCTCGAATACCAAAAAATAGTAATTAAGAATAGCCTACGCTTTAGTCCTTTTACTCTCTCGAGTTCAATGTGTGGAAAAGGGTTTAGGATTCACTCTCTCGAGTTAAACCCATGACAACCCAATTCCCTTAGACCATCAAACCAGTAATCTTGGTTTTGAAACCTCTCTCTCGAGCAAGCCAAACACACGAAGGTAGAGTTGCATTTGCAACTACAAACCTTTTAATTAACCCACAATTACTGATTGAAATCACCTTTAAACAACATTTAAACTATCAATTAATAATACCCATAAGCTAAATCAACCCATAATCACACCCCAAGAATTGGGGTTTTAGTTAAACATCATAAAAAGATAGAAATCGCTACCAAATTGTGTTTCCAATAACTAGGTTAGATAAATTTCGTCTTTGCAAAGGTCCAAATCGAAGAATTTCAAAGACCCACTTTTAATTTCTCAAAAATAGAAAACTTCGATTCTTCAAAGCTAAGGAAAATATTGTCTTCAAACTCAGAGTTCTATTCTATCAAGACTGACTTACTATAATGAAAACTTGATACTAAACTAAGAATATAAAAATGTATTTATAGTCGCAAAAAATATGTTGCAAAGGACCATTCGGCGCAATAAGTCGGGATCGTCGATCCACTCAGCAATCTGCCCTTTGGTCATTTCCATCACATTTTTACTTTGGCCTTCAGCTTCCTCACGTTCTGTAACTTTAGGCGATCTAACACTGTATCGCGGAACCGTTCGGCGACATGCGGACTGCTCCATCCCATCGCCGACTTGATTTTCTCCTTTAGGGCTTGGCACACTGTATCTTTAGGCAAGATCATAGCTATTCAGCGACTCGCCCAATGGGTTAAGCGATCACGAGGCCTTTTTTTCTTCGTTCTTTCAGCTACTTTATTCCTTTGTGCTCATTATTGTCCATACTTTGTTGTTCAATCCAAATACTTGGAAATCAAGCATTTACATTAGTTGTTTGCACAAAATAAGCATTTGAGTACACTAAATCTATTAAAATAAAGCCCTAAAAGAGTCCAAATCATTGACTCATCATCAATATACACTCGGTCAAATTTCCCATGGAGTTCATATTAATTCATAACGTGTTTCTTTAGGATAGCTCATTAGATTGTGTCTGAGAATAACCTTTCATCTTCCATGTCTACATATAACATTAGATTCAATTAGGTGAGAATTTCCATTAAATCTAGAATCTTGATTATATAAATAACCTTTAACATCATGTTCATTATGTGTTCATGAGAATAGTCTTTAAATCATAACAACAAAATAATCATAATCATGCATAGGTGTGTAAATACGAATGTCCTTTCAACCACACACAACAAGATCATGATCATAACCATTTTACTCTCATAGTGTTCTTGAAGCATATACATAACCTTCATAAACATGCATAATATCATATCTTGCTCTTTTCAAGGTCAACACTAATATTAAACCAACACATCTGGAATGACTACATTAGGCATGGATATAATCACAATTCAATTAATCAAATCACTACATGGATAATCTCATATATTCACCATATAGGTTATGTAGGCAAATTTCATCCAAAATAATACCATATATAATTGAGCATGCAAATAGCTTCACTCTCAAAGCCTTAACATTTCTATTTCATTCATTTTAGATTTTACCCTCAATGCCCTTGTCACGACCCGGGGGTATACCCTAAAAGTAATACGGCGTACTTGACCCCTAAGGGGTCGTATACAAGCCGTTAGCATATCATGAACATAAGATAATAGAAAAATACAAAAAATTTAAAACTTTTACAAACGAAGTCACTTTCATAAAAGCAAGCGGAAGTCTTTCTATACTTTGTCTCAAACCATCTAATACACCTTATGAATAAACTCTTGGGCATCCCATACAATAGTCCCAAAAACATGAAATAATGACATAAAGGATATGGCAGGTTTTGTTCTCGAAGCTATGAGGACTCACCAAAATCTTCAACTTCTTAGCTCCTTAGAAACCTAGCATATTTGTGCAGTGCATGAATAATAGGACTATTCTTAAGTAACCTAAAAGCATATTTGTGCAGTGCATGAATAACATCCCATTATACCACCCAAGCTAAACATCCATTTTTGGTGATCTTAATGATAGTCTATATATATGGTCAAGTATTTAAGCTTTTCTATAAGAAGGGAACCATACTCCTAAGTAACCTAAAAGCACACTTGTGCAATGCATGAAAGGCATCCCATACTACCCTTCACACTAAGCATAACCTTGAAGTCATCATAGTCATATTTATCCTACTTTAGTCTCATTATTAGCCTTCTTCATATTGACAATGGAAATATCATCTTTAGTCAATCATATCATGTCAAGGAAGGCAACTATAGCACAAACCTATCTAAGGATACTTCATAAAAGAGAAACACCTTATGAGTCAACTTAAGGCAAACTTGTGCAATTGATGAACAAGACCGTATAATCCTACCCATGCTAGACACTTTAGGTTCATCATTTATGTTTATCATCTCTTAACATCATAAAGACAAGGGTAATCACCTCTTAGTCATTCATGTATTTGAGAGTTATCTAGAACTACAATCCAAACTAGTCATGCTCATGTTCACAAGTGCAAAGGGAATCACCTCAAGGCATACATGTTTAGTTCATCATGAACGACAAGGGGATCACCTCAAGCCATATATATCATGGAATCATACAAACAAGGGTAATCACCTCTAGTTACACATACTAAAGAATCATAAGGACAAGGGGAGTCTCCATAAGTCATACAAGTCAATGAATCATAGGTATTTACCTCCATGTCCATTTTATGGTGATATAGATATTCGCCTCCATAGAAATTTTAATGTGTAATGTAGGTAGTCGCCTCCACATCATCACATCAGGATCATAGGTAATCACTTCAATGATCAACCTAAAGGCTAATGGGTATTCAACACTTGCCTTGGGAGACACACATATATATAGGGTAATCATCTCACACTCCCCATGACTAACTAATTAGGAATAAGAGAACTCACCACACACTCCTATCATGTAAAGGTCATTTATGGGAATTACCACAAGCCTCATTACATTTTATAGTCCTAGGACTTAGATTCATTTTACATGAGAAAACCTTTCAATCTAGAATCATTCTTTGTGAGAGGACCTTTCATGTCATGCTATATTCATGCATAATACCATATATAGAATTCTACATTAGACATTGGTATCCTCATGACTCAAGTGAATCTATCACTTCACATATTCAAGCATTTATTAGGTAGATTAGGTCTTCCACCATAACTCTATCAATTTACGCTTTTATTCTCAGTTAGACCTTACTCTCAAAGCTTTAGCACATCTAGGTCATCACATTGGCTTTACTCTCAAAGCCCTTGTGATCAACCTTCATGACTACAAGCCTTATACTCAAAGCTTTACTTCTTTTAGCTGCATTATACCTAGATTTCAAGGTATTCTAATCATATTCCTCATTACTAGGTGATTTTAGTCATAATTGATTACAAAGGTTCAATTTCATCTTTAAAAGTCATGATCCTTCATATTCAATAAAGTCTAGTTCAATTCATGATTATATGTTCCTAACCTTGAACAATTACCACTACAACATTTTTCGCCTACGGCCACACTGAATATGGACAATGCTTGTAAAGTGTTGCCTAAAATATTTTTGGGGATTCTTTTAAAGCGTAGCCCATGTTTTTAACTTTTAGCTATGATAATATTGGCAACACTTGTAAAGTCTACTCTTTAATGGTATAAGCTACACTTTATAAGTGTTGTTATAGTATGATATAATTGGCAACATGTATTTACATATATGGCCACAGTTTTAAAGTGCCCTATTTTTATAATTGTAAATACAACACTTTACAAATGTGGCCTTAAAAATTTCACTAAAACATATATTCCCTCCAACATTTTTCACTCTCCCCCAATTTTTATTGGACCAAAAACTAATAATTAATAAAACATTATATCAGTTCCAGCTGAAGAAGAACGTAACATACGCTCCAGCTTCTAGTTCCATCTAAAGAACATACGGTCCAGCTGAAGAACATATGCTCCAGCAAAATCTAAAGAACGTACCTCCAGCTGAAGAACATACGCTCCAAGATTTGTTAGTGTAAGACGTTCTTTTCAACAAATAAGAAAAACTTTCTGTCATTTTAAAGAACATGATTTTCTCTCCAAGCTAAGTATGAAGAACACTATTTCTGTCAAACATTCTCGCAGATTTCAGGATTTCGTGGTGAAGAGCTGAAGAGCTACTCGCTGAAGAACACGATTTCACAATTTCTTGTTGGAAGGATTTTTTTGTTATAGGGTTTATCAGGTAAGAAATTCTATCTTTGAAAGTCTAAATTTTAACTTTAGTGTTTTGATATTCTTGTGTTGCTGATACGATTTTTGTTGATTTTAGCTCGTAGTTGTATTTCCCTAAGTATTAATCACTAAATAAGTATAAATGGGTTGATTAGTGTAAACAGGTATACTTTCTTGAACATAACCTTTTACCTCACAACCAAAATCCCTTTTTTCCTGGCTTGTATCTTGTTCTTGCTCCTAGCAATGTTGATCAAACTATTAAATAACTCTTTTCTTTTGTAGTTAGGAATGACTCTTTTAATTCCTTAGCTGGAAAACCTTAATAATTGCAATCTTGGTTGAGTTAAACTAATCAAGCTCAGAAATTTTACAAATCTAGTGGCAGTTGATGACCAATTAGTCTTCACTTTGGCAAGTATAAATGCCCCCAAATAAATTCTTTTATCCAAAAGAAAATAAGAAAGTAAAGATATTGGTTTTGTAAAAATGAAAAGTTTGATACTTGGGAAATCAATTAAGAATGAATTTATTTCATAGAGAGGGCTGAAAACAGTGATGGATTAGGGGGATACAGCAAAGGAGGAAGACTCCTACAAGAAGAAAATTTTAACCATGCTGGAAGCATTTCCCATATAAATACGTTTTGAGTACATCTCGAGGAGTAAGTTTGAATTGATGCCTTGAAGGATGTTTTTCATATTAAATTAGGCAAGATGGTGGATCTTTGACTATTAATAAAAATTAAACTTAGATGCTTGAAAATACAGAAAATTAATTAATTCTTACTCTCTGAAATATATGATAGTAGTACATCATTTGAATTCCATAGTTGAGATCATTTGTACTTCATTCACTTTTCATTGGTTTGCACAACTTTTAAATCTGGCTTGAAGAGTAGCTTTCTTCGAGTTATATTTGGCTTTTAAATTGATGCATAAGAAAAATTTAGGATAGTCAATCAAATAAAGGTCATGCAACCACTTTCTTTCGGTTGTTTTAAAATTTGAATTTTGCGTAATCAGAAACAAAAGTTTTATAAAAACTGAGGTATTATTTTCCCTACCATCTTCTTCCATGATAGTGTATCTTTCGTGTTTTTCCAGTTTATTTAGATTTTAGGGTGCAATGATTAAGTTAGCTTTGGATAGAAATGATTGGCTAAGCATTCTTATGGAGATTGATTACATCTGTTAGAGAATTGTGGACTTGTACGTGTAAATCAACAGTCGTCTTATTAGCTTAGTTTTGACCTATCAATGTAGAAAAGCACCAAAAGATTTTCACACTATATTGTACTTTTGGTCTTCCAAATTAATGTTTTTGAACTTCTTTAAACTGTTGTTTACAACTTGAACCTACTTCTCGATAGAATTTCTTAATCTGAATTATTTCATTTAAATTCCTTAGACTTAGAGAGACAGTGAAAGTCAACAAAAGCTTAACTAGTTGTAGGACCATGTTCTGTTTTTCTTGAATTTGTTGAATTTCCTATGATTCTTATTGTTCTTAGGATAGTTTGATTGTCAAGCTTTTTTTATTTTGTTAAAACTTCTCTTTGACTAAGTTTGTTAATTTTATGTGGTTAGATAACACTTGGAAGTAAATTAAGCAAAGGAAAGCAGCATGAGCTACAAAATTAAGGAAATTGAAACAAGTTTTGACAATTCATTCACTAAAGTGTATAACTGATGAGTTTCCTATGTAACCATGCAAAACGAATTTGGTGATGAGTATTTAAATTCACTCACAAAACTTTAACTTTTAATCATCTGAATTCCATTTATTTACTTTCTTTATTGATTGTGTCTATCCTATTAATTTTACTTATTTTTCCTTGGAAGTATAATCAACATTCAAAAATATTTGTCGAGGATTCAATGTTTGATTTGGCATAGCACAAGAACCATGACTAGGTAAGAAACTTTTATCATCTCATAACACATGATTCTGATAACTTACTCGTGACTTTTAAAACATGTTTGTGAGTAGTTAATGATTTAATGATTTTTATTAAAACATTAAATATTAATATCTTGATCTTCTAGGAATTCAAATATCCCATCCAAGGATTGTATGAATTTAGCAAGGTATAGCGAATAGTATATTGATAGTGTTGAATCATTCCTAGATTTTGCTTACTCTTATGGAGATCCAATAGGAGAGGAAATTCACTGTCCATGTGAAAAATATTGTAATATTCGTTGGACTCGAAGGAATGTAGGGTATGATCATCTAATATGTTATAGATTTGTTAAAGGTTATACTAGATGTATCAATTACGGAGAATGGAATATAAAGTTGAATGTTGATGATGATATGGATTACTCACGTGATGACATTGATGGGTTGTTGAATGATCAATTTAGAGATGTTGCACAGGCTGAAAGAGTTTATGATGGTCCAAATGAAGATTCCAAGAAATTCTATAACTTAGTTGACGAGGCAAGCCAAGAATTATATTCTAGCTGTACAGCATTCTCTAAATTATCATTCACACTTCATTTATATTTGTTGAAGTGTCTACATGGATGTAGCAATTAATCATTCACTTATATTTTAGAGTTATTAAAAGAGGCGATGCCCGAGTTGAACATTCCTCCGTCTTACAATAAAACCAAGTCTATAGTTAAGAATCTTGGTCTCGATTATGAGAAAATTGATGCATGTCCCAATGATTGCATGTTGTTTAGGAATGATCATAAGAATGATGAATTTCGTCATACTTGTGGAGCTTCATGATATATTAAATCTCTTGAAGTTGATAGTGAGCTTGAGCCTTAAAAAAAACATCGAGTTTCAGCAAAGACATTGAGACACTTTCCAATATTAATTCCTCGACTCAAAAGGCTATTTATGTGCTCAAAGACGGCAGATTCTTTGAGGTGGCATGATGAGGAACGTTCTAAAGATGGAAAGTGAAGGCGTCCCGCTGATTGTCTAGCATGGAAAGATTTTGATAGGTTGCATCCAGATTTCACACTAGATTCTCGCAATGTGAGACTTGGCTTTTCAAGTGATAGGTTCAGTCCATTTTTGGACAATGAATATATCACATAGCACATGGTCAGTTATGTTGATGGTGTATAATATGCCGGCTTGGATGTGCATGAAATATGAGTATTGTATAATTTCTTTACTTATACCTTGGTCGCGATCACCTAGAAATGACATTGATATTTACTTGCAACCATTGATAGATGAGTTAAAATTATTGTGGGATTGTGGGGTTGAAACTTATGATGCTTCGAGAAATCAAACTTTTCAAATGCGACCAACTCTTATGTGGACAATCAATGACTTTCCTACATATGCTATGTTATCTAGATGGAGTACAAAAGGTAAGTTTGATTGCCCTTGTTGTAACTATGGCACTAATTCTCGCTATCCTAAAAATAGTTGGAAAATGTGCTATATGGATTATCATGTTTTTCTACCCATGGATCATCCATGGAGATCTAAGAAAAGGTCTTTCAATTGAAAAACTGAATTTAGTCCTACTCCACTTTTATTAAAGGGTACTGATGTTTTAATAGCTTACAAGATTTTCAAAATGTGTTTGGAAAGAAGAGAAAAAGATCAAATATCGCCCATGGAAAAAATGGTCAAAATTTTTTGAACTACCTTATTGGAAGCACAACTTGTTACGCCACAACCTTGATGTAATGCACATAGAGAAGAGCATAGTTGATAGCATACTTGGAACTGTTTTGGATATTTCTGGCAAACCAAAGCATAATGCAAAAGCCCGGTATGATTTGAAAGATATGGGAATCAGAAAGAACCTTCATCCAAAAGATACAGTAGATAATAACAGAACAAAGTTTGCAAAAATGTGCTTCTCAATCACAAATGAAGAGAAATCAATTTTTTGTGGAGTTTTAAAGACGGCCAAGCTACCTGATGGTAGTGCCTCCAATATATCCATGTGTGTGTAATTGGATGAAAGAAAATGGTCTTGTTATAAAATCCATGATGCTTCATTTCATATTACATTACTTGCTTCCAATACCAATTAAAATCATTTTTCATGATCATGTGGTTATTCCTTTGATTCATATTTGTTCCTTCTTCCACCGGTTGTGTCAAAAAGTAATTACATTGAAGCAACTGGATTGGTTAGAGGTGGAGATCATAGAAATAATAAATCAGTTGGAGCGAATTTTCCCCCCTACATTTTTTGATATAATGATTCATTTGCCTATTCATTTGGCGAATGAAGTGAGATTAGGAGGTCTAGTTCAAAATTGATGTATTCCACAGAAAGAGAAATGGGTACATTAAAATCGTACTTCTGGAACAGACGTTATCCAGAAGGTTTCATAGCAGAGTCACGAGTGCGAATATATTATATGAATTTATTCTCAAAACATCTACATGGGGGTGTGCATACTAGATTTAACAAAAGAGCCCGAAATAATGATGAATGTGACCTCAGTGATGCAGAAACTATGAGTTTGTTTCCTAACAAAGGAGTTCCTCTAGGAGCAAAGAAAACTAGCCCATTCATTTTAGATAACAAGTCACTAAGTCATGCACATGCATACTTATTGGGAAATTGTGACGAGGTTCAAGAATATATTAGGTACCTTAATTTGAATATAGTATTCTTTTGTATAAATCATCTTTAACTTATTTTATTTATTGCTTTAACTAAAAAAGTACATGTTCTGTAGAGAGCATGGGCAAGAGGTTAATAATCAGCCACGAAGATCTGAATGGAGCAAGGCCAAGAGTCATTGTCAAAACATCTCTCAATGGTTTGCAACTCGTGGTTTGCAAGAGGATGTGCCTGATTTGATAAAACAATTGTCTAGAGGACCAAATTTGGTTGCAAAAAGATATTTTGGGTGTCTCATCAATGGATATAGATTCCATGTTAGGCAGCATGATGCAAGGCGTAAATCACAAAATAGTGGTGTTACACAAGTTGCCTCAACTACAAGTTTTGCAAGCTCAAAGGATAAAAATCCAATTGCTGAAGATTTGACTTATTATGGTAGAACAATTGATATTATTGTGTTAGACTAATACGGCCATTTTAAGGTCATTTTAATTAAGTGTGATTGGTATGAGGTTGAAAATGATACTTATGGCCTTACTTATGTCTATTTTAGCAAGAGATGCTCTCAGGAAGAGCCTTATGTGCTTGGATCTCAAGTACACCAATTCTTCTATGTGCAAGATCCATATGATCGAGAGAGATAGTATGTTATGAAGACTTTTTCGAGAGACTTGTTTAACACGAGTGATCAAGTTGAATCTAATCTCCCACAAAGTTATGAAAATAAGCCATCTAAACATTTGATGGGACAATATATACCAAAAGATAGTGGTGAAGTTCTCTTAACAAGGACTGATGTTCCAGAAACAATTATTGATGTACCTTCAGAAGAATTTGTTACTCAACAACTTGAAGTCGAATATGAAGAGGAATTCTAAAATGAGTTTGAAGACGAGACTAAAATTAAGTATGAAGATGAGTCTGAAAATGTGTATGAAGATGAGTTTGAAGAAGAGCTTGAAGAAGAGTCAGTAGAAGAGTTTGAAGATGATGCACGATGAGTTTCATTATTTTTGTGATGACCATATAGTGCTCACTTACTGTTTTGTTATTTAATTGTTTTTTTGGTACAAACATATTAAGATATCTAATATGTGGAATTGAAGATTAGATCGCTCCAATCTTTAAGTATTCTGTTGGCTTTTTAAATGCGCCCAATTGTTGTTTGGTTAAGTAATTTATGTTGGCTTCTTATCTGATTATTATTTTGAGGAACCTGTACTTCTAGCTTACTATTGTTTTATTTGTTAGTAATCTCTTCACTATTACTGGTACAGTTATCAAACTAATTTATGACATGTAAATATGAATTATTGTTGTTATTTATATACTTATTTATTTCCTATTCTTACCAGGTAGTGGACATTAGAGGCAGAACAGTGAGCTCTGTAGTATTTCTGGTACAGTTATCGAACTACTTGGTGTTGTCAAGTTAGTTCTCTGTTGTTATTGGTATTAAGGTGGAAAAAAGGTTGTATTGATTATTGTTGTTTCTTGTTGGCCTCTCTTTTAGGTGCTGAGAGTCAGAGGCGGTGTGTATGCTGCTACTAAATTAGAGTGGTTTATTGTTGAGTGATTGGTTTGGGATAAAGACAATAGAATAAGATAGAACATTATTTATGGTTGAATGTCCTTCGCTTCTGATAAAAGTATTCTTCCATTTCAAAACTTTGTTGGCTTATTTGTATCTGAATGTTACATTGCTACTAACTCGAGACGAATGAGGTATCATTTACAAAAAAATATATCACTAATACTACTTGCTTACTAATTTCATCGTAGATGAGCCCTTAGCAATGGTTACATTGTGATGAAAAATGTTTGTCCTGTATTAAATTAAGCATATGCATCTAGGCTGGACACATGGGGCTGCAATCAATGTTCTATGTTCAAGCTAATTGTCAAAAATATATATTTAAATTCTAGTTGTATCTTAAACATTTTTGTTGATGTTGTTTGTAAATAAGCAAATGATTGACTCACAACCTCTTATTTCCCCATTTTTGCACTCTATCCACTATTGATAGTTTTCTATATAAAGCCAACCATAGTATGAACTGCTACCTTGAGACCTGACCTTGAACCAACACCAATTTACTACATATGACTTTAGGGTGTTGTGGCATCACTGGCAGATACCCCTTCTTGATATTATACTCCTTTGAGTCAATAAGTACTTGTAGCTTATTATGTAAGGTACTACAATAACCAACATTTTTTATTCTCCTATTAGTAAACATCAACATGTGTGGTCTACAATAACAAAAAGTGAAAGTGCATAGTGTTTGCAGATACATCTGTTAGCTACTTTGTGCTTTGGTGAGTTATGCTCCCAGTTGTGGTAAAATATCAGTGTGCAGGTTATATGATCATTTTACAGTACATATAGTAGGTTATAGCCTGCACTAAACTCAGCTGCTGCAATCTTCTATTATCAATTACTCTTATATAGTTGCTGCAATCTACAATAATACAATGCTGGAAATTCTTGAAAGAGTTGAGCTCTTTTATTACTGCCTGCACGTAAAAAATTCTTGCCAGTTAATTTTTATTTATTATTATTTTTTAGGTTTACTTACTACAAGAAAATAAATCAAAGAGATTAAAACAAAGCGACAAGAATGAATCAATCAGCAATACTAAAGAAAAAGGGTTCAAATCAAAACAAAGCTCAAAGTCCATTGAAGAATCTAGATGCTGATATGCAATACCGCTCATGTGTTGAATTGGTAAACACATTTAAGAATAACAGAGAACATGTTGCAAACGAACGCAATAATAAAGCTAAGAAAGAACATGTACCAATAGCGCTTAAAAGAAAGAATTCCAAGGATTTCATTCCACAACAAGCAAAAAGTTAATTGGTTGGCCACAAATAAGTGATTCAATCATCTTCTAGGGAAGAACTTAGTACTTCACATATGATAGTAGGGAAATGACAGTATAAACTGAGGTTATTTCAATCTGGAGAGTCCATTCAAGAGAAAGGATTTAAACTTCCTATGCACAACTTCAGGTTCTCAACGTCATCCAAGGAAGGTGTTATTTCTTCTGTACAAATCAGTGGAACAACACTAGGCATTGGAGAGGAGCAACTTGATATTCAGGATCTACTAAGCTTCAAACAGGTGAAGAGGAAGTTGGACCTCTCCAGCCAGTAGTGTTGATCAGTTTCTGAAAAAACAAGATATACACAAAGAACATGATGTTGATCATGATCTACCAAACGAGAAACAGGTAAAGAAGAAGTCACTCATACCAACTACTAGTCTTGATAGGTTTCAGAAACAATAAGGGATAGTCATAGGTGAAGAAAGAAAATAGATTAACCACACAGTTGTTGTTGTCAAGTATCAGCCCTCTCCTTCTATTCATGAACATAATAAAGGATTGGATGCTCTTGATGATCAAGAAGAAATCGGCGAGGATGAGTGTGCTATAGACGAGGAAGTTGACATTAATTGTAGTACAAAAGGTATGTCTTAAATCTTGTAACATTTATTACTCATTCAAAAAGAAATTTCTTATTTCCTGGCTGTTACATCAATCTAGGGATATCGAAGCAGAAAAAAGTTTGACGAAAAACAACATGTAAGAATATTCATGCAAGAAATTTGGAAGAAAGGGAGGAGGTGACATTTGTTAAAGGACAAGCAGTGGGACCAACCGATAAAATAGTGTCGAAATTAACCAATTTTATCGGAACAATTGCAAGAAATCCTAGATTCATCAACTTGATGTACACTAGTTGGCATGTGGTGCCAAAAGATATCAAATAGCACATGTGGTAATATATCAATGTAAGAACAATCAATTTTGAAATTGCATTTCTTATTGTTTTTTTTACTAATGAAGATAAATATATTTTATTTTGCATAGTCCAAATTCCTAATTCCAGTAGAAGGAAAGAAGTCGGTGATGACTGGTCTTCGTGATGCTTGGAGGCGACACAAACAAAAAATTTAAGAGAGATGTTTTGATAAAAATAGTATTGTTGAGGATATGATAGCGAAACGTCCTGATGACATTCCAGAAGCTCAATTCTACTAGTTGATCGAGTACTGGAAACACCCAACTGTTCAAGTAAAGCTAAAATAGTTCATTTCTATTCTTTGACATATTTTGAATAATATCTATTCTTTTATTTTTGATTTATTGATTCAAACATCTCTTTTTATTTAATTACAGGGGATATCTGAGGTGAATTCTAAAAACAGGAAACAACAACAGTGGAGGCATCGAATGGGACCAATTAATTTTGCAAAAGTACGCGTGGCATTGGTAATACTTAGTAGACATATGAAGTTCATTTTTTCATACTTTGTTAGAAGATGTTGATTTGTTTAAATTTATTTTGATATAATTTGTAGCGTGCAACAAAAGAAAACAACGAGGAACCATCACTGCCTGAAATGTTTATTGCAACTCGTACAAAATGGGAAAGGAAATTCAGGCCGATACCCAAGTTGCAATTGTAAGTTTTCTAAAGACGATTATTGGTGAATTTAATTCAGACTTAAAATTTGTATATTGTGGAGAGTGTGACTCTATTGAATTATATTAAGTATGTCGTGTTCTTATTTTTCTTTTTCTTCTTCTTCTTGTGCAAGTACGAGGACATATTAAATATATTTTTTTTTTGAATTCTTTGCCAGAAAGAAGGTAAATTAAATTTAATAAATGAATCATAAATTGCCTTTAGCCGTAAAGTAAATAGTTCTTACAGTTAACTATGAATGTTAATTTTATTTAATAGACTGAACTTCAGAATCGTCAAAATTCTGGGGAAACAACTGATGATGCCTTTAGGGCAGTGTTTGGAAAGGAGCAGTCTGGCCGACTTAGGTGCTATGGCAGATCATTGACAACAAGTTCTCTGAAAAAAGATGAAGAAACTAACAAGCTAAAACGAAAGCATGCTAATAAAATCAATTCTCTAAAGGAAGAAATGAATGAAAAGAGAGTGCGACATTTTTTTAGTCAATTGCTGCAAAACAACCTTGGATTGAATATTCAAGATATACCAGGGGTTGTTGGATCTAACCTTGTTTCACCTGTTGATGCAAGTAGTGCACAAGCTGTAAGAGGCCAAAATATTCCACATTCTTCAGAGTCAACTCATAATTTGGTTCTTCAAAAGGTATTTTGTTGGTTCCTTAAGGCTTTTCTCTCTCTTTCTCTCTTTTGAAACCTCTCAACTCTGTCTAGTTATTCTAATCTTGGACAACAAAATCATTATAGTTATTATGAGTAGAAATAGTAGAGTTAAGTGTCTTACCTCCTGATTTGGTTGCTGGTTTGTATGTGTAGTTGTTGCTCCAGTCGGCAGTCCTTGCTTGGTAGTGATGTCATTCTTAGCCTGATTTTGTCTTAGTCGAGCAGCAAACGATTCGATAGTAGTGTAGGGAGCTGGTTCAGGGACTATGTCCCTACTAGCATTTTTCGGGGGATTTGGAGTAGTTTGATCAATGTGAGTAGGCACCTTATTCATCATTTTTCTATCTTTTTGTAAATTAGGAACATATTTACCAAAGTTGTTAGATTGTCTCAGGATATTTTTCCTGCTGTCCCTGTTCTTTGTCCTGAAGTGGACTTGGTCGGGACAAGATCCGGAGGTGCGGTTTGATATACAGGTTTTTGTTAAAGTTGCACACTTTTCTGTTAAAGTTGCACATTTTTCTCCATTTTCTATTAAAGTTGCACATTTTTCTGTTATATGAGATAAGGCATCTCATTATGGATTTAATTTGATCATTAATTGATTAGTTATTTTTTTGTGCATGCCATGAAGACAGAAGGAAATGAATATATCGTTAGGAGGAAAAAAATTATCATGAGATCTAATATTATTTATCCGAAGGCTTCTTTGTGAAAAGATTTATCGAAATCGGTTTCCTTTATAGACTACATGGTTTCAGATTTTGTACAATTTGAATGTGGAATTTGCTTTATTATTGAATATTAAAGAGTTGACTGGTACTGTTGGTTTCATGTGAATTACTAACACTTACAAGATCACAAACTAGTGTTCCACAACTTCAAGTTCTCAATATGTTGTTTAATTTCTATTCATTTTCTGGTACCTTTTTGGTTTTAATTTGGCTCAGAATAAAGTAGAAATGATTAATGTTGTAACTCAATAAATCTGCAAACTAGAATTGAAATCTGGAATCTGTGATGGAAATCTGGAATCTGGAATTGAAATCTGGAACCTTTCTGGTACATTTCTCTGTTTTAATTATGTCAATATGTATTTGTATATCTAAACTGTAATATGCAATCTGGATCTCAATAAATCGGCAAACTGGAATTGTAATCTTCAATCTAGAGTTCAATAATTATGCAAACTGGAATTTATATATGCAATGTGGAACTCGAAAGATTTGCAGTCTGCATTCTGGAACTGTTGTACAATCAGGAATCTGGAACTTCTTGCCTCTTCTATAACTGATGTAATCTAATTCGTCGTAAATTCTAAATTTGTAGGGAAATGGAGGTGATCAAATTTGAAGGGTCGCTACAAGTCAATTTGATTTCATTGAAATGGATGATGAAGAGTTTTTGAACTATTGTAAAAGTTTGAAATACATTATGTTTGATTTTGTGAAATATATTATTTGCTAGAATATATTGAACTATTGTAAGAGTAGTACTTTTTGAACAATTGTGTACACATATTTAGAATATTACTTTATAAGTATGTGTAAGTATAGAAGACGTACTATCTTTTGAAGTTTATTGCAAATCTATTTATTTGAATTACTTATTAGCCAATTTAATGCTTGAGATTATTTATTACAAAACAATATTGGTGTTTTTTAATTAGAAATTGTGGCATATAAATATTTTATAGCCAAAATGATATTATCACACTTAAAAGTGTAGCCATAAGACTGTAAATTGTGGTATGCACAGGGGCAAGGACTACACTTCAAAGTGTTGTCATACATTAGATAGAAAAGGCAACACTTTAAAATCTTGGGAAAAAAGGAAAAAAAGGCCACGCTTGAAAGTGTAGTTGTATGAGATAGAAATGTTGCTATATGAGGTACTAGAAAGTGTGGCCATTTTGCCTTTTAGGCTTCGCTTTTAAGCGTAGCTGATGAGGCAACACTTGAAAAGTGTTGCCTAAACTCTAAGGTTACACTTCTTTCGGGCAACCCTGGAAAAGTGTTGCTTAAAATCAAAAAGTGTGGCCTTTTATCAAAGGCCACACTTTTTCATAGTTTAGGCCACACTTTTCTAGGGTGGTTGTAGACATAAAATGTTGTAGTGTACTAAACATGACATTGATTTAAGAAGATCACCTATGAACCTTCAATTTCACCTCTAATGGAATCAACCCACAAAATATCACATTCATCAAATAGACTAGGGTTTACCCTAGAAATAACATGAATTCATCATAATATCACAATTCAATATTAATACAATCATAATTAGGTATTATACACTAGATTGGAATCATACCTAAGCCTTACCCACAATACCTTAGCTAAAATTGGATTTTTGACTTCACAATTAGGGTAAAACATAGGGGGGTGTATGGGTCGCCCATAGATGAATAAGCTAACATACCTTAATTAAAGGACCTAATGAAGCTTGCATCAATGGAGGAAAATATGCCCTACTCTCTTCTCTTCTTCTTCTTCACTTCTAGAGAGAATTTCTTTGAGGGAATTTGGGTGCTTTGAAGAATGAGTTAAATGATTTAGTTTAGAGGCCTATTAAGCTTATATAGGTGGTTAAATAACTAAATAACCGACCTCCTTTAATTCCTACTTAATTACCAATTAATTTCCAAACCCCCAACTTAAAAGTAAAACTTGAATTTTTGCCCTCACTCATGAAACCCCAACACGTGGACTGTGGATTGGTCCACGATGCGTAGTGGCAAGTCATGGATGGAGTACTGAAGCTAGAAGAAGCAGGTAAACTCAGGCCTTGACCCACGACCCCAACCCACGGAGCGTGGGTCCACTCACGGCCATTAGATGGCAATCGTGAGTTGCTGAAACTTGACATCTTTTGGGCTGTCTTAAGGGTCCTACTCAAGGACCCCTTGGGTGGTCGTACCTCGTCGTATAGCCCCTAAAACCTCCACACTAAGTACAAGAATCATTTTTGTGTTTTTTTAATCCTCATACCACATGCTAAACCTCTTACAAAAATTTCTAGAACTCTCTAGTTCAACTTACTAGTTTCCGGGGTATTATAATATCTCCCCCTTGGGATCATTCGTCCTCGAATGACGACTCTAAACACTTTTTAAAGTCACAACTCTATACTAACATCCCATCATGCATGCACTACATCTAAATGCACACAACCAAGGAAGAAACTTCAATTCCATGCTAAACACAACCAATGCAACACAAGGGAGTAGGAACTACTACCAACCCAAAATGCTTGAAATTCTATATCTATTCTTTTTTAAGGAGGAACTAAAATCTCCTAGCTAAAACATTCTCAACACACACTCATGGAGCCTAAATTCAATTTACTCTCAAAAAGCATCTATTCAAGGAGGAATCTTTCAATTCCAAACTAAAGCATTCTCATTAACTCATCTCATAAAGTAATTGTGCAACTCTACTCAATGCACTACAACATAAGGAAAACAATGCATATAAGTCATCTCTAACAAGACCTAAGCATTTTCATGAACATGCATATTAGAAAGTCATGGCAACAAACAAATCACATATGGCTTCATATAAAAGCAAATCAAGAGAAACTTAAAATCTCAAGACCTTAAATGCTAAAGGAGAAATACAAGGAAGAAGGATGAGTCTATTGGGCTTGGCCCTAGGGCTCCCAAGTTGCACCCTCAGCTAAACCCTTTAAATATCAGTACTACAACTTCATGGAACAACTTCCTAGTTCTTCTATTTCTTAACTTGCCGGTCTAAGATCCCCACCAGTACTTCTAATTTAGAGAGGTTCTCTTTAAGCAATTCTAGCTCAGAAGTAACCTTACTAACACCACTCAAGATCTCATACGAGTCTACCAAACTGGGACTAAACTTCTCACACTCAATAAACCTCTTAAGGTGAGAATTTCAAGCAAACCTAACTCGTGGACATCAAGGGTACTCAACGACCTTGCTATCTAAGCACATTATCTCCCCCTTGGGAGCAAGCCTATACAAACTCTTTTAAGCATCATGTCTTTCAATTCTAACGTCGGAGTAAGTCATCACTAAGCTTTCTCATCCATCATACCAGACGATTCTTGTAGCGACCCTTTCAAAAGGATACTATCACTTAAACATGAAATCTAATTAAGTACTTGCGACATTTAAAAGAGATTAACTATGGCCATATTGATTATAATTTAGTAGAGGTATTAGGTTCATAAAGAAAAAAAAATAGTTAAGGATGTGCATCCTGCCCATTTAAACATTTATTTGATATCAAATTGATTTTGCGCAGAATTTTAACTTATGGTGGAAAAACCCTTCCAAAATAATATAAGCCAATAACTCACAAGTGTTTTATGCATATATTATCCTCACACTGCAAAAATGATATAAAAAGAATATTACCAACTTTCGAGTACCCAAATTAGGTGGTTCATGCTTTACACAACCATTCAAAACAAGTGGGAAATTTAATATATTACAAGACTTGGGCTTACATACCCTAAAAGAACAAAACATATTGCCATACTTATATTACAACCCATGGTGACAGGATCAAATTAGCCCTCAAAATTTCATGTAAATATACAACACATAGATCATGTATAAGTCCCAAGTTTTATACAAAATACAGATGCCTATATGCAAATGTGATTTTTCTTAAGGCTATCAAAATCTCCATCTCCAATGGCCAGCTTCATGTCTCCTCTCGATCATTCCCTATGATAGAAACAACTATCGCTAAGCATATAGCTTAGTGGTGTAAAAACTATAGGTTCGGAGCCCTCAGATTTACCAAGCTACCCTTCTCAAGTCATAGGCAACACAATTGAAACATAACAAACAAATCATGTAAACAATAAATAAGGAGTATCAAGTTTGGTATTTAAGGATCAAATGTCAAGAACACTCATAGCACCATTTCCCAAGAGATTCAATAACAAGGCTCGCCCAATATATACATCATGTCGTAACACCAAGCACACGAAGGCATCAAGAAGGGCCGATGCCCTACATTAAGAAGGGTAAAAACCCAATAATCAAAAGAACCAAGAACCATATTAAAAATGGCTTTCTAGTTCGTGCTTAAAATGGACAATTTCCATTCTTAAGACGGACTAAAAATCCAGAGTCAATATCGCAAATGATCCGAATCAAGAGGCATGCCAATAGTGACAAAGTCACAGCCACAAGAAGGACAAGGTCCCAACAAGAGTACCAAGTGATCAAACAATTTGTACAAGTGGGCGAGTTACACAAGCGTCTTTAATGTCTTAAAGGATACCAACACGACAATGCAAAATGACAAGGGGTAGCCAAGGTACCAAGATAAACTTTCAGATATACCAGCAGGTAAAATGAGTACAAGTATAAGTTTATACACAAACCTCAGTACTTAGCTTAGAAACAGTCCAACACAACTTCAAGAGTTTAAATCGTAGACCAACCAACGTATCAAGGTCCTCAACATGTTCATGAGTATATCCAAACTTAAAATAAAATTAAATAAATTATTTAATCCCTAGTAGCTCAATAATGTTAATGTAAAACAGGATTATCATCACAAGTAAGCTTAGCTTGTACAAATAAGACTATGTACCCAAAACAGTAGTTCTGGCCAGCCAGTACCTCATGTCACAAGATAGATTTGAAAAGGAAAACGGAAAAACTGGACTGTATATCCTTCATGAAAGATGTAGGTACATCTCTTAAGGTTGCAAACAATCAAGAATCACCACCAAATATATTTTGTACCAAACGATATCATCGATACAGTAACAGTTGTTCATACCGGATTTCTAAATCCAAAATCTGGACAGAACTTGTCCTATGCTGTGTCCCATATTTTGAATCCATAACAACTAAATTAGAGTTGTACATAAACATAAGAGTTGTTGGTATATGAATTATCTTTCCAAATCACATTTATTCACCGAAAAAGGAGTTCTAGAGAACGAAATTATCTAAATGTAATAAATACTACTCAGCTCAAAAACACATTTAGACTATTGACCAAAAAGAAGGTTGTATCTCGAATTTCAGCCAAAAGGACCAAGTTTTCTTGAAATTTTGTGAGTAATATGGTTAGATGAAGTTCTACGTGTTTCTTAGAATTAAAGGACACAAATTTTTATAGAGGAGGTGTGAAATTATATGTTATAAAAGTGATATTTATCACTTACTAGATACAACCAAAGTCCAAGGTTGGCTGCCCAAAAGTAAAAGGTGTGCTGCCCAAAAGTATACATATATACCAATATGTATATACCTCACTTCCCTTTCAAGTTATAGATAATTCCAACTAGAATATTATGCAAATACCCCAATACAATCCATTAAATTACAATCACAATTTATGTTAAGCAAGTTTGCAAATATCACAACATTTCAAGTTCCCAAAATGAGAGTAAAACATACTGTAGTAATTAGGCAATGGGGTATCGACAAGCGACTCTTGATTAGAATTTTGGGGTGTTACAATTCTAAAACATGGTGAATTACACTTCTACCCTTCTTAGAGAAGTCTACTCACTCAACCCATCTATGCATTATTTAAACACCATATTCAACCAATCTATCAACATGCCACAAAATTCATCATGACTAAGTCGGGTTCTACCATCAACTAAACATAACCACACCAAAAGCATTGCTAGATAGGCACACTATCTCCCCCTTATGAGTAAGCCTACACAAATTCTTATAAACATCTTTCATAACATGAAGGCAACAATGAAACATCTTTCATATTAAAGACAACATCAAAGTCAATCATTTCAAATCTATCAAGTCATAAAAAAGGAGCAATACATGAATCTTAATAAACATGAAAACACATACCGGTAGCAACATAAGCAGGTCACTCTTGATCACCTCTAGATTGGAGGGCTTAAGATCTAGTCTTCTTTTGAGCATTCCCACCAAAATCAATTGGATCGGTGGAAGGGTAGGGTTGGGACATTCGATGACTATCCTCTTCATTTCTAGAAACCTTAGGGCAATGCCTTATCTTGTGGCCCAACTCACCACAACCAAAACAAGATTTAGAGCCTACTAAGCATTCACCCTTATACCTTCTATCACACTTACTACACCCCGGTAATAGAATCTCACTATCATCTTCTTCAGATTTTGGGTTAGACACCCTCTTTTGGTTGAACTTATGAGTACTTGAGGGACCTTACCCAGGGTACTTTTCTCTAAACCTAGGGCGACCATGTCCATTGGACTCATCATCATCCCATCTAGACCTCTTTTTCTCCTTAGGTTCTTTCTTAAGTTTTGACTCTTCCATTCGTTGGGCGAAAACCATAAGACGTGAGATATCCATATCATCTATAAACATTGCTACACGACATTCATTTTCTACCAATTCGGATACTCCCATCATGAAATGGTTCATCTCTGCCTTGAATTCTCCAATAAGGTTGGAGCATACTTAGAGTGTTGAGTAAACTTTAGGAAATACTCTTGAACACTTATGATACCTTGCATAAGGTTGAGAAACTCTTGCATCTTAGCCTCCCTCCAGTTAAGGGGAAAAACCTATCAAGGAATGCCTTCTCAAACACATCTCACTCTATAGAACCCGCCTCTGCTGGTCTACTCCCCTTTCATTGACCATACCATTTTTGAGCTACCCCTTTCAATTGGCAAGCGGCTAATTCCGCTTTCCCTACCAAAGTCACCCCCATGATATCAAGAATCCTACACATCTTATCTACAAACTTCTTGGGGTCTTCCTCCACTTTGGAGCCATAAAATACCAGAGGTTTCATCTTAATAAACTCGCTAACTTTTAAGGCTGCGGAATTCACATTAGCGTTCACTTGAGGCCCAACATCCCTATTGGCTTGAGATGTCATAGCTTGAGCCAACAAATGCATAGAAGACCTAAATTTGCATGAGTCACATTCTCCATTTTAGGGTCAATTGGAGCTTGAGGAGGAGCTTGGGGTGGAACTTGTTGAGGAACCTCTTGATCCACATTTCCTTCTTCATTTATCCTATCATTAGCTCTTGTATTAGCCATACCCTGAAAAATATAGGGCACATATTTGGAGAAGGACCTACTAAAGCCAAACTCTATGGAATGACTTACGGAATGAAGAAGTGAGATTTCCTAAACATCCAACAACCTCCTCTTTATAAATTTGTCGCGCTTCACATTTATGAACAAGACTCTTCTAGACGTGGTTTGAGACAATCCTAGAACCATTCTAAACCTTGTGCTCTGATACCAAGTGTAACGACCCTAAAAATGAACTAGTGAAACTAGAGCCTAACGTGTATTCGTTTGTGTTCGTCTTTAGTTTTAATGGTGTTTCATGTTGTCCCGAGCCATGTTTGAGTTGTTTAGGGGTTATACGTCAATGTACGACTCCCCTTGGACCACCCTAAGGGTTCTTGAGAGGTACCATAAGTATAACACCAAGACCCCAAGGAAACCATCAAGTTTGCCAACTTAGAGTGACCTATGGATGGGGTTCTGGCCCCATAGGTCCATCCACACCCCATGGATGGCCTCCGTAGGTCAAGAACCCCAAAGGAGCGTCTATGATCCAAACCTCAAAGGGACAGTATGGTATCGTCAATCTATCCACGGTCTGTGGATTGGACCTGCAATCTATTTTTTTTGGCTCGACCAAGTGACGGGTGAATTAGTAAATTCACCCCAGGTCTTTTAAAGTGCATGGACGTTTATTTTAGTTGTATTAAGCTATTTTAATACTATTAAAACATTAATATACTATTTTTAGATTCATTATTCATATTTTCCCAAAATCAAAACCTTTCACTCTTAAAAAGTTCTCTCTAGAAACTCCATTGGAGATCAAGGTCAAGTTCAAGCTAGGGTTAGGAATTTCAAGGTGTTTCTTCATTAATTTTGTGGGATTATTCAAGTATAAGGTATGGTGATCCTTCATCTAGGGTTAGTTTTCACCATAGAGTCAATTTCAAAGATGTATTCAAGGTTTTCAAGTTTCACAAAAACCCTAAGTTTCACTCAATCTCATGGGTTCTTGCATCAAACGTTTTCAAATTATAAACCATGATTATATTAATGTTTAATTGATGATTTAAGATGATTTTTACTCTATGAACCCATGTTTTCTCTCAATTTCTAAATTGTTACTTAAGAAGTGGGTCTATTGATTATGAATGAATAATGGTGGATTTATGCTTGGATTGATTTAGATTATTGAATTGTATCATAATCTATACCTAATTATGGTAAATTATTTGTGAATTGAGGATTTCTGATCATATCCTTGAAAGGGCGAGTTTGACCTAATTAGTTGATGTATTAGAATTGTGATTGAATTGTTGATCCACATGAAAGGTGGAGGTGTTGACTTCGTATGTATGTTGTGATCATGGACTTGAAGGGATAGTGTGAAAAATTGAAGTATTATCAGGATGTTGTATATATGAATGTGGTATGATGCATGTGTCTGTTTTAAATGGATGAATGATGATCAAGTCTAGAAGTATGTTAGGATTGGAGGTTGACTCTCTATTAACACATTTGAATAAAATGAAAAAGGTTCAATGATAATGTTAATGAGGAAGTACTTATTGAAAATCTATTCTCAATTGTACTTTAATGAATGATAATGATGTGTTGATTGAAATGATATGCTTGATCTTACACTAATGAACGATAATGGGATTCTTAGCCGAAAGGCTATTCTCATCTTTGAATCTACGAGCTGCCCAATGAATGAGTGTTGGGTGGAGATGGATGCCCTCGCGTGAGTTGAGGCGGGGTGTCAAGTGACAATCTCTTATCCCTTAATGTGATGAGTGGTAAAATACTCTATGAGAATGTAGGCTAAGTACCGAGAGGATATTGAATTAGATGGAAGCTCTCACATGAGCTGAGGTGGGATTTCTAGTAGCAATCTCTTGAGATGGATGCCCTCACGTGAGTTGAGGTGGGGTATTTAGTTGCAATCTCCTTGTTTCTTAACTATGTGCCCAGATAGGTCTAGTTAGTGGATCCACTTAAGCTAAATACCGGTTTACGTTAGCCAAGTAGACCAGCCCTACGCTGTGGGATAGTACATCAGATTCCATGATCTATCTCTTATGGTCTATGTCGGTTAAATACTTATTCCCATCATGTGAGATGTGCATTATAGTTTCTTGAGAAGTTCTATGAAGTGTGGGTAGTAGTATGGGATGCTATCGATACATGGCACGAGTAGGCTTCAAGAGGGCTATTGTGAGTTCTCTAAGTCTTAATGACTATTGTATGAGATTCCTCTAAATAAAGTTAAGAAAGAATTTGATTTGAATGCCTAATGTAATGATGCATGCTATACTTGAATTGCATATGAGTTACTTCCTTTTTGTGACTTAATGTATTTGAATGTGCCTTGTCTATGGTGACTTCAAAGGAGTAGTTAGTGTGAGTAGTACTATGGGATGCTACTTGCACATTGTACAAGTATGACTTAGGGGTTGTCTTAGGTGATGGTCCTTATGTGGTGAAATAAATTGTTAAAGGTTTAGGTGTCTTGTGTATGAGTATCATTGGAAATGGAAAGGTTGAATGGTAAGTTCACTTTTGGTGACTTTAAAGTTTTACCTTGGTGTGGATGGTAGTATGGGACGCTATTCATACATTGCACAAGGCATAGTATGATGGTTACTTGAGGTGAAGGCAATATGTGAAGGTGAAGAGTTACATGTTGATATTGTTCAAATGTGATATTATGACTTGTGTGATGATTATATTTGTCTTTGATGTCTCTTATGCTATTATTCATGATATTTCTAAAAAGTGGCATAATGCATGGTTTCCAACCAAAATGTTTCTTTTAAAGCAAGTTTTTCATGGTCATCATACTTAGTACATTTTTGTGTGCTAATCAATATTTCTCTTATTTTTACTACAAGTGTAGGTTTCGGCAAGTGATTGCCTTCTCTAGTGAAGCTTGTGATTAGAGTTCTCTGAAGACATCTTTTGGTATGTCCTCATAGATCGAGGAAATGGTCTTTATGTTTCTACTTTCTTTGTCTTTTAAGACTATTGTTAAGACTTTGTTTGTAAAGGGTCGTGACCCTATCTTATTTAAAGTTTACTCTAAGATGGCAATATGAGACTCAGACTGCTGCTGTGTCTTTCAATATATTGTATGGTTTTTGAATAAAAAGTTTTAATTACGTACTATTTTTATTACCTATGCGATGAATGAATGTTATGAGGTTTGTATAAGACCCCTTCGGGGTCGAGTACGCTGTCTTACGACTAGGGGGTGCTCTCGAGTCATGACAAACATGGTATCAGACCACAAGGTTTTGGGAATGGTTTTTAGGATTGATGTCTCACAAGCCATGTCTAGTAGAGTCTTGTTCATTGGTGTGAGTCGCGACACATCTATGAGCGAGAGGCTATAGGATGTTAGAAAGTTACAATTCTTTCATACTCTTGAAGTCGTGCCTTAGAGTTTAGCTTTATAGATGTCATTTTCCTAATCCTTTTCTTGTGTTTATAGGATATGAATACAAGGGCTATAACCCAAGGAGGGCGGAAGAGGAGAATGAGGATGGGGGAGTTCCTCCCCAAGCTCTTCAAGGTGACCAAGTTCCTCTAGGAAATCAACAGAATGAAGTTACGGTGGTTCCCCCGGATATGAGTAATGAGGAGATTAGGTCGGCTTTTCTAACCTTAGCCCAAGCCATGATGACTTAAGTGAATCAAGATGTCAGGACTAGGATGAATGCCAATGAGAGTGCCATGGCCTCACGATTGAGAGAGTTTGTGAAGATAAATACTCCTATTTTCCTTGGCTCTAAAGTGGGAGAGGATCCCCAAGAATTCTTGGATGAAGTGTATAAGATAGTCAATGCTATGGAATTATCTTCTAGGGAGAAAGCAGAGTTTTCTTTCTATGAATTGAAAGATATGGCCCAAGTGTGGTTCACTCAATGGTAGAGAATTAGGCCTTTAGAAGCGGGTCCTACAGAATGGGAGGAGTTTAAAGAGCTTTACTTGGTAGGTATAGGAGTTCATAAACATTAGGCAAGGGAGCATGAGTGTGGAGGAGTATTCCTTGAAGTTTACCCTATTGGTTAAGTATGATCCATCTTTGGTGTTCAACCCTAGAGATAAGAAGAGTCACTTTGTGATCTGTGCGTCCGACCTTGGTAAGGAAGAGTGTCGTACGTGCAATCCTTCATGATGATATGAACATTTCTAGGCTCATTGTGTATGCTCAATCTATTGAGGAGTCCAAACTTTAGAGGAAGAGTAGAGAGTTGAAGAGGGGTAGATCCGATGAGCAAGGTCAACCTAGGTCCAAAAAGAGGTTCTCCAACCAAGATTCTTCAATGGTGAACAATGATAGGGTGTCTAACCCTAATTCGCAAGGAGGGAGTGGAAGTGGTTCTTCTTTTGAGAGGTCTAGATGTGGCAAGTGTGGGAAGTAACATTTGGGTAAGTGCCTTGACGGCACGGATGAGTGCTTTGGGTGTGGAAAGAAGGGTCATAAATTGAGGGATTGCACTTCAATCCAAGGAGGGCAAAGGAGCTAATTCGGATGAAGGTACCGGTAAGTTAAAGTTCCTTTTTGTTATATTGAGGATCCTTGTGTTGTTTTTCATGATTTCCTTAGTTGGGTTTTATCCTAAGTGGGGATGGTATGTTGAGTAGTAAAGTTGTTGAGAGTATTGATATCCTTACCTCTTTTCCTTCTGTTTGTATTCAAGCTTGTGAAAGAGTTCCTTGTAGCTTGTTTCATGTTTTGGAGTTATGTGTGAATTTGAGTTTCCATGGTCTCCTTATGTTGTGCATGTTCTAGTTGAATTCTTGTTATGTGAGAAAATGATTTTTCATGAATTGTGTTCCTCATGTTAATATGCATCTATGATGAGTTGCCTAAATATTTCATGAGTTGACTTGTTGAGCATGCCTAAATGTGTTTTTTTATGAAGAAGTTGCATAGTGTGCCTTTATGATAAAATTGCATAATGTGCTTAATGATGTTGTGATGAGCATGATGAGATTTGGAGAAGGAATTTCCTCCAATGAAATGATAAATGTGAAGATTTGGTGCATAATGAGTTTGTAGATGTAGTCCCTACCTTCTTGTTGTGTTTTGAACTTATTGAAGTGGAGTTACTGTTTCCTCCTAGTTGTGTGCATTTATTTTGATGTTGCATGCATGATTGTGGGCTGCTAGTTGTTAACCCCTTAATGTGTTTAAGGTGTCATTCGAGGGCAAATGTTCCTAAGTTAGGGATAATGTAACGACCCTAAATATGAACTAGTGAAACTAGAGCCTAATGTGTGTTTGTTTGTGTTAGTCTTGAGTTTTGATGGTGTTTCATGTTGTCCCGAGCCATGGTTTAGGTGTTTAGGGGTTAGACGTCAAGGTATGACTCCAGTCGGACCACCCTAAGGGTCCTTGAGAAGGACCCTAAGTCTAACACCAAGACCCCAAGGAAACCATCAAGTTTGCCAACTTAGGGTGACCTACGGATGGGGTTCACGGCCCGTAGGTACATCCACACCCCGTGGATGACTTCCGTAGGTCAAGACCCCCAAAGGAGGGTCTCTGATACAAACAATGAAGGGACAGTACGGTCCCATCAATCCAACCACGGTCCGTGGATGGTGACTCGTGGATTGGCCTGCAATCTATTTTTTTGCTCGGCCAAGTGAGGGGTGAATTAGTAAATTCACCACAAGTTTGTTAAAAAGCATGGATAGTTATTTTAAGTGTATTAAGGTATTTTAAGAGTAATAAAACATTAATATACTATTTTTAGATTCATTATTCATATTTTCCCCAAATCAAAACCCTTCCCTCCTAAAAACTTCTCTAGAAACTCCATTGGAGATCATGGTCAAGTCTAAGCTAGCGTTGGGGATTTCAAGGTGTTTCTTCTTCAATTTCGTGGGATTCTTCAAATATAAGGTATGGTGATCCTTCATCTAGGGTTAGTTTTCACCCTAGAGTCAATTTTAAAGTTATTTTCAAGGTTTTCAAGTTTCACAAATACCCTAAGTTTCACTCAATCTCATGGGTTCTTGCATCAAACATTTTCAAATCATAAACTATGATTATATGAATGTTTAATTGATGATTTAAGATGATTTTTACTCTATGAACCCATAATTTCTCTCAATTTCTAAATTGTGACTTATGAAGTGTGTCTATTGATTATGAATGAATGATGGTGGATTTATGCTTAGATTGATTCAGATTATTGAATTGTATCATCATCTATGCTTAATTACGGTGAATTGAGGATTTGTGATCATAGCCTTGAAAGGACAAGTTTTACCTAATTGTTGATGTATTAGAATTGTGATTAAATTGTTGATCCACTTAAAAGGTGGAGGTGTTTAGTTGCTATGTATCTTGTGATCATAGCCTTGAAGGCATAGTGTGAGGAATAGAAGTATTATCATGTTGTTGTATATATGAATGTGATATGATGCACGTGTGTGGTTTAAATGGATAAATGATGATCATGTCTAGAAGTTAATTGTGTTCAGATTGGAGGTTGACATTCTTGATCTTACACTAATGAACGATAATGGGATAAATAGATGAAAGGCTATTCTCATATTTGAATCTACGAGCTATCAAATGAATGAATATTGGGTGGAGATGGATTCTCTCACGTGAGTTGAGGCGGGGTGTCTAGTAAAAATCTCTTATCCCTTAATGTGATAAATGGTAAAATACTCTATGGGAATGTAGGCTAAGAACCGAGAGGATATTGAATGAGATGGAAGCTCTCACGTGAGTTGAGGTGGGGTTTCTAGTATTAATCTCTTGAGATGGATGCCCTCACGTGAGTTAAGGCAGGGTATCTAGTAGCAATCTCCTTGTTCCTTAACTATGTAGCCACATAGATCTAGCTAGTGGATGCACTTAAGCTAAATACCGGTCTACCGTAGCCTAGTAGACCAACCCTTACGATGTGGGACAACACATCAGATTACATGATCTAGCTCTCATGATCTATGTCGGTTAAATGCTTATTCCCATCATGTGAGATGTGAATTATAGTTTCTTGAGAAGTTCTATGAAGTGTGGGTAGTAGTATGTGATGCTATTCATACATGGCATGAGTAGGCTTCAAGAGGGCTATAGTGAGTTCTCTAAGTATTGATTACTATTGTATGAGAGTCCTCTAAATGAAGTTAAGAATGAATGTTGATTTGAATGCCTAATGTAATGATGCATGCTATACTTTAATTGTATATGAGTTACTTCCTTATTGTGACTTATTGTATTTGAATGTGCCTTATCTATGGTGACTTCAAAGGAGTACTTAGTGTGAGTAGTAGTACGGGATGCTACTTGCACACTGCACAAGTATGACTTAGGGGTTGTCTTAGGTGATGGCCCTTATGTGGTGAAATAACTTGTTAAATGTTTAGGTCTCTTGTGTATGAGTATCATGGAAATGGAAAGGTGAAATAACTTGTTAAAAGTGGCATAATGTATGGTTTCCAACCAAAATGTCCCTTGTAAAGCATGTTTTTGCATGGTCATCATACTTAGTACATTTTTTTGTGCTAACCCATATTTCTATTATTTTTACGACAAGTGTAGGTTCCGGCAAGTGATTGCATTCTCTAGTGAAGCTTGGGATTAGATTTCTCTCAAAGACATCTTTTGGTATGTCCTCATAAATCAAGGACATGGACTTTATGTTTCTAGTTTCTTTGTGTTTTAAGACTTTTGTTAAGACTTCAATTGTAAAGGGTCGTGACCCTATCTTGTTTATAGTTTTGTCTAAGATGGCCATGTGAGACTCAAACTTCCGTTGTGTCTTTCGATAGATTGTATGATTTTTGAATAAAAAGTTTTAATTTCGTACTATTTTTATTACCTATGCGATGAATGAATGTTGTGAGGCCTGTATAAGACCACTTCGGGGTGGAGTACGCCGTGTTACCTCTATGGGGTGCTCTTGGGTCGTGACACCAAGTTTGTCACGACCCAAGGATATACCCTAGAAGTAATAAGTGTACTTCACCCCGAAGGGGTCGCATACAAGCCCTTAGCATATCATGAACATAAGATAATAGAAAAATATGGAAAATTTAAAACTTTAACAGTCAAAATCATTTACATAAAAACAAGCAGAAGTGTTTTTGTACTTTGTCTCAAACCATCTAAAACAGCTTTGCAGTAAACTCTTGGGACACAGACCATACAATAGTTTCCAAAACATGAAATAATAAAAAAAAGGAAATGGTGGGTTTTCTCCTTGATGCTATGAGGACTCATCAAAATGTTCAACTCCTTAGCTCCTTAGAAACCTAGCTTCAAGATAGCACTCAAGTCTCAAAACTCTACATTTGATTAGAATGTAGGCAAAGTACGCATTAGTACAAAATGTACTAAATATGTTAGCTAGCATAACCATAAGAGAATAAGACAACGGTTAGTCCATATAAGACATAATCCATAATCATATGAAATACTTCATGAAACATGAATAATAAGCATAAGAGACACTATCATCATACTAAGCAAAGTCCCCAACATAAGCATCATATAAATATTTTTTGACTTTTAGTCATCTATACCATAATAGGAATACTCTCATAGAACCTAAAGGCATACTTGTGCAATACATGAATAGCATCCCATAATACCACTCAAGCTAAGAATCCCTTTTTGGTCATCTTAATGATAGTCTATATACATTGTCAAGTCTTTAAGCTTTTCTATAATAAGGGCACCATACTCCTAAGTAACCTCAAAGCACATTTGTGCAATGCATTCAAGGAATCCCATACTAACTTCACACTAAGCATAACCTTGAAGTTATCAGTTATATTTACCCTACTTTGGTATCATTATAAGCTTACTTCATATAGACAAAGGAACTATCACGTTTAGTCAATCCTATCATGTCAAGGAAGGCAACTATAGCACAATCCTATCTAAGCGTACATCAAATAAGAGAAACACTTCACGAGTCACCTTAAGGAAAGCTTGTACCAAGCATTAACAAGACTCCATAATCTTACTGAAGAAAAGCTAGACACTTTAGGTTCATCATTTATGTTTATCAAATCTTAACATCATAAAGAGAAGGGTAATAAGCTCTTAGTCATGCATGTATTGGAGAGTTATGTAGAACTACAATCCAAACTAGTCATGCTCATGTTCACAAGTGCAAGGGGAATCACCTCAAAGCATAAATGCTTAGTTCATCATGAAGGACATGGGGAATCACCTCAAGCCATATATATCATGAAATCATACAAACAAGGGTAATCACCTCTAGTTACACATACTAAAGAATTGTAAACACAAGGGGAGTCTCCACAGGTCATACAAGTCAATGAATCATAGGTATTCACCTCCCTGTTCATTTTAAGGTTACATACGTATTCGCCTCCATACCAATTTTAATCTGTAATGTAGGTATTCGCCTCCACATCATCACATAAGGATCAAAGGTAATCACATTCATGATCAACCTAAAGGCTAATGGGTATTCACCACTTGCCTTGGGAGTCACACATATATAAAGGGTAATCACCTCACACTCCCCATGACTAACTAATTGGGAATATGGGAACTCACAACACATTCCTATCATGTAAATGATATTTAGGGGAATCATCACAAGCCTCATCACATTTTATAGTCCTAGGACTTAGATTCATTTTAGGTGAGAGAACATTTCAACCTAGAATCATTCTATGTGAGAGGACCTTTTATGTCATGCGACATTTATGCATTATACCATATCTAGAATTCTACATTAGACATTGGTATCCTCATGAGTCAAGTGAATCTGTCAATTCACATATTCAAGCATTTATTAGGTAGATTAGGTCTTCCACCATAACTCTATCCATTTAAGCTTCTATTCTGATTTATACTTTACTCTCAAAGCCTTAGCACATCTAGATCATCATATTGGCTTTACTCTCAAAATCCTAGTGATCAACATTCATGACTACAAGCCTTATACTCAAAGCTTTACTTCTTATTAGCTTCATTATACCTAGATTTCAAGGTATTCTAATCACAGTCTTCATTACTTGGTGATTCTAGTCAAAATTGATTATAAAGGTTCAATTTCATCTTTACAAGTCATGATCCTTCATATTCAATAAATTCTAGTTCAATTCATGAATATATGTTCCTAACCTTGAACAATTACTACACATGACATTGATTTAACAAGATCACCTATGAACCTTCAATTTCACCTCTAATGGCATCAACCCATAAAATATCACATTCATCAAATAGACTAGGGTTTACCATAGAAATCACATGAATTCATCATATTATCATAATTCAATGTTAATACAATAATAACTAGATTGGAATCATACCTAAGCCCTACCCACAATGTAGAAGGAAACCCTAGCTAAAATTTGGTTTTTGACTTTACAATTGGGGGAAAACCTAGGGGGCTCTATGGGTGGAAGATCCCATATATGAATAATCTAACATACCTTAAGTAAAATCCCTAATAAATCTTGCATCAATGGAGGAAAATCTGCCCTACTCTTTTCGCTTCTTCTTCTTCTTCACTTCTAGAGAGAAAATTTCTTGGAGGGAATTTGGATGCTTTGAAGAATGAGTTAAATGATTTAGTTTAATGGCCTATTAAACTTATATAGGTGGTTAAATAACTAACTAACCGACCTCCCTTAACCCCTACTTAATTACTAATTAATTCCCAAACCACCAACTTAAAACGAAAACTTGAATTTCTGCCCTCACTAATGAAATCCCCACCCACGGACTGTTGCTGGGTCTATGAGGCGTACTGGCAAGTCATGGATGGGGTACTAGGGATGGAAGAAGCAGACCAATTCACTCCTTGACCCACGACCCCAACCCACGGGGTGTTGGGACTATTCCACGTAGGTCCATCCACGCCTCGTGGATGGCCTCCATGGGTCAAGGTCCCAAATGGTGACCCTTAGACCCAAACCATGGAATTACATGATGGGGCGTCACCTCACCTACGGTACATAGGTCACCAATGAAGATGTCCATTTACATCCTAGTTGGGGGCAGCGTGGTAAATTCATAGGGTGGTTAGATAAGGTAGGGATCGGTTATTATTGATTAATTAAGGTATTTTGAAGATTTAAAAGGTATTTAAACTCCTTTTTCAATTCATTCTTCCAAAACACAAATTAGAAACTACCACCTCTCCAAATATTCTCTCTATAGAAACCACCATTGGAGGGGAAGGATTCAAGCTCTCAAGCTCAAGATATCCCCATTCTCACTCAACTTTTGTGGAGTTTCATCCCTTAAGGTATGGTAGTCTTCATCCTTGTATAACTTTCATTCAAGGAGACCTATAAAAAGATGATTTCAAGTTTCCAAAATCACCCAAAAAACCTAGGGTTTTCAATCTATGCATGGGTTCAATTTCAAATGCTTTCCAAAGGGTTATATGTCATGAATAATGGCTTAATTGATGATTGAATGGTTAATTAAGATGATCTTTCCCTTTAACCCATGTTTTCCCCCAAAATCCTAAGTTTTGATTTGTGATTGGGAATTGATATATCATGAAAGTATGTCGAATTATTTATGTTTATATTGATTTAGATTATTGAAATTATGTTATTGCTCATGCCTAATTGTAGTATTTTAAGGTGTGTGGGTGAATGTGATCCATGGACTTGAAAGGCAATGTATGAAGGTTAATGTATGATTATGATGTGAAGTATATGTGTGTGATCTGAATGAAAGTATTATGATCTGGTTTAGAATGCAATTGTCTTAGTATTGAAAGCTTATTCTCAATTTAACACTTATGAGTGATGACAATGATAATATATGTGAAAGGTTGTTCTCACATACACACACATGAATGAATAATGAATGAAGGTTCTATGGTTATGTTAAGGATGTTGTATTGATTGCAAGGCTATTCTCAATTGTACTCTAATGAATTATAATGACATGTTGTGAAAGGACTTTCTCACAATATGGGGATTCTTAGTTGAAAGGCAATTCTCATCTTTGAATCTATGAGCTATCTAATGAATGAACGTTGGGTTTGAGATGGATACTCATCCATGAGTTGAGTATCTAGTAACAATATCTTATCCCATAATAATGAATTAAATTAATGAATGCTCAGAACTCTGTGGGGAATAATGCTAAGCACCGAGTGGATATGGCTTGAAATGGGTGCTCATCCGTAAGTTGAGACGGGGTATCTAATAGTAATCTCTTGAGATGGATGCTCATTCGTGAGTTGATGCGGGGTATCTAGTAGCAATCTCCTTATCCCATAACCTATGTGCCCACATAGGTTATTAGCTAGTGGATCCACCCAACCTAAAAAGTAATGGTCCTACCTAAGGCAAGTAAGAATCCCTTATCCGGTGAAAATGACACCAGGATTCCATGAATTGTTCACATGGTCTAAGTCGGTTAAGGATTACCCCCACAAAGAATGTTAATGAACTATGGCTTCTCAAGAATGCACTACTTAGTGTGGGTGGGGGTATGGGACTTCATCTATGCATTTCACAAGTAGGCTTTGAGAGGGATTATGGTGTGATTCTATAAGGTCTTAATGTTAATAAATGATTGTGCTCTTAATAAAGCTAATGAAGAATGTTGACTTAGATGGTTAATGTAATGATGCGTGCATTACTTGGATTGCATTATGACTTACTTCCTTGTCATGACTTATTGAATATGAATGTGCCTTGTCTATGGTGGCTTCAAAGGAGTACTTAGTGTGAGTAGTAGTATGGGATGCTATTCATACATTGCACAAGTATGACTTAGGGTTGCCCTAGAGGATGGTCCTAATGTGTTGTTATGACTTATGAAATGTTTATGTTCCTTATGGTGAGTATGGACAAATGACGAAAAGGAAGAATTGTAAGTTCACTTTCAGTGGTCTTAATGTGGAACTTAGTGTGGATGGTGTTATTGGACGCTATTCATACATTGCACAAAGTATGGTTTGGGGTTTACTTAAGGTGAAAGCTTAATGTGATGAAATGGATTATATGTTGATTATATTCTAATGTGATGAAATGACTTGTATGTTTATTATGTTCTAATGTGATGAAATGACTTGTATGTAGGTTATGCCTGTATATTATGCCTCTTATACTTATGTTCATGAAGTATTCTAAAATTGGCATAAAATCATGATCTTCAAATAAAATGTCCTTTTTAAGCATGGTTTTTGCATGGATATACTTAGTACATTAAATGTGCTAACCCATATTTCTTCATTTGTACCAAAGTGTAGGTTCCGACATTTGAGTTGATTCTCTCTAGTTGAAGCTTGGATTGAGTTCTTCCAAGACTATTGGTATGTCCTAGTGGATTCGAGGACAAGTACTTTGATGTTTCATTTCTTTCATGTAAAAGACATTTGTTAGACTTTTTATTGGAAAGGACCGTGACCCTACTTTTGTTTCAAGATATTGTTCTAGATGGCCATGTGACACTAGTAGACTTCCTTTGTTTTAAATGAAGTTTTTCGATTGTATGGACTATAATGAGTTTTAAATTCCATAATATCTTTATTATCTTATTTGATGACATGCTATGAGGCTTGTATGAGACTTTTTGAAGTTTTAACCGCCGTGTCGCATCTAGGGGGTACCCCTAGGTCGTGACAACTTTGGGGAAGCCTTGGGGAGCTAATGCCTCACCACCATGGGTGGCACCACGAGTCGTGGTGGCCACCACGGGCCATGAAGGTTCTCTTTGTCTATGTAACGTTCTTTGGTAGCTTGGGGCAGCTTTGGCTCTTGCCTTGGCCCTTGCCCCTTAGCCTTGGCTCATGCCCTCTAGCCCTGACTTGTAGCCCTGAAACTTAGCTCTATTTGTCCTACTAAGCTACAGGGTGTTACAATATCTCCCCCTTGGGAACATTCATCCTCAAATGACGATTCTAAACATCTGTTAAGGAAACGACTTTAGACTAGCAACCCATCATGAATGCAACATATCTAAATGCACACAACCAAGGAGGAAAAATTCATCTTCTAGTTAAATATACTCAATGCAATATTAGGCAGTAGGAACTATATCTAACAACCCAAAATGCATGAGATTCTACCTCTTCTCATGTTCAACGAGGAACTATCATCTCCAAACTACAACATGCTCAACACAACATCATGGATCTAAGATGCGATTTATTCTTAAAAGAATAGTAAAGGTTGTTCATAATTTTATCTCATGAAGTCAAATAGGCAACCCATACTAAATGCACAACAACATGAGGAACATAAATCTTGAAAACTCATTTTCTTACTAAACATGAAGTTCTCAAGAACATGCATAACATAAGTAAATCATGGAAACATCTAAAGCACATATGACTCCAAAACATATTACAATAAAAAGTAATTTATCATCTCAATACTAAAGGAGGCATAGAAGGAAAATAATGAGAACATCGGGACATATCATTGGCCCTTGGCCTCCCAGGTAGCACCCTTGCCTAAAACCCTCACTAAAAGATCATTCCTTAACTCTTTCATGTAAACAACTTCCTTTTTCTTCTATTCCTTAACTAGCTGGCCTAAGATCCGTACCGGTATTTCTAAATTAGGACGATTCTCACTAACTACACAATTCTTCTTAGGAAATTTATGTCGGATCTCTAACACCATTCTATATACAAGAGACATGGAAATTCGGATAAATCGGTACCACTCGTTAAGCAACTCTAGCGAACAAGCAACCTTACCAACTTTACTCAAGATCTCATATAAGCCTACAAAACTGGACTAAACTTCCCAAACTCACTACACCTCTCGAGGTGAGAATTTCAAGCCAACCTATATCATGAACATTAAAAACACTAAATGATCTTGCTATCTAAGTGCATCATCTCCCCTTTGGGAGTAAGCCTATACAAATTCTTCTAAAGATAATTTTTTCAACTCTAAGGTCGGATCAAGTCATCGCCAAACATTCACATCCATCATAGAATATAATTCTAAACCAAGGTAAATTACACTTCTACCCTTCCTAGAGGAGTCTACTCACTCAACACATCTAGGCATTACTTAAACACCTTATTCATCAAATATATCCAGATACCCCTAAACTCATCATGACTATGTCGGGTTCTACCATAAAATTGTAACGACCCGTAAAATGAATGAGTGAAACTAGAGCCTAACTAGTGAGTGTGTGAGTTTGTCATGAGGTTTGAGGTGGTTTGATGTTGTCTCGAGCTATGGTTGAGGGGTTTAGGGGTTAAACGTCAAGGTACGACTCCTCAAGGACAACCCTAGGGTTCATTGAGGAGAACCCTTAGCCTAACCCCAAGACCCCAAAGATTGAAGTTTGTTGCTCAAAATGGAGTGACCTACGGAAGGGGACCATACCCCGTAGGTCCATCTACGACCCGTGGATGGGCTCCATAGGTCAAGGGGCCCAAAACCAAGTTGTATCCCCAGACAACGAACCAACAATACGGTCCTTTACTGGACTCACTGTCCGTAAGTCTAGGGCGTGAGTCACACTTGTGTTTGTTGTCTTCGTTCGGCCTAGCTATGGCTTGTCATGAGGTTTGAGGTGGTTTGATGTTGTCTTGAGCTATGGTTGAGGGGTTTAGGGGTTAAACATCAAGGTACGACTACCCAAGGACAACCCTAGGGTTCATTGAGGAGGACCCTTAGCCTAACCCCAAGACCCTAAAGATTGAAGTTTGTTGCTCAAGATGGAGTGACCTACGGAAGGGGACCACACCCCGTAGGTCCATCTACGACCCGTGGATGGGCTCCATAGGTCAAGGAGCCCAAAACAAAGTTGTATCCCCAGACGACGAACCAACAATACAGTCCGTTACTGGACTCACGGTCCGTGAGTCTAGGGCGTGAGTCACACTTGTGTTTGTTGTCTTCGTTCGGCCTAGCTAGGGGTGGATTGGTAAATTCTCCCCAAGTCTTAATTAGTTGGGGGACGGTTATTTTATGTTAATTATGGTATTTTAAGATTATTAAAAGTATTACACTCTATTTTTCAACTCATTATTTCAAAACACCCAAAGTTAGAAATCTCTCTTCTCTAAATGCTCTCTCTCTAGAAACCTCCATTGGTGGTGACGACTTCAAGCTCTCAAGGTCAAATCTTCAAGGTTTTCAAAGGATTTTCGAGGGGAATCAATAACAAGGTATGGTAGTCTTGATCCTTGTCAAAATTTTCATTCAAGGAGCCAATTCAAAGGTGATTTCAAAGTACGAAAAATCTAGGGTTTTACTCCATCTCATGGGTTCTTTCATCAAGTATTTTCAAATGGTTTCTAATGAAAAATTATGATTGTATTAGTGTTTAATTGATGATTTATGATGAAAATACTTTATGAACTTTTGAATTCTCTCAATTCCTAAATTGTGCCTTTATGAAGTGAGTTTGTTGATCATGAATAAATGTTGATGGATTAGGTCTAGATTGATTCAGATTGTTGAATTATTGATGTTTATGTTGAATTAAGTGATTGAATCGTGTCAATTTCCTATTCTATTATAGTAGTTTGGATTTATTGGTTGATGTTGGTTCATGGCCTTGAAAGGCAAGTTATGACTTAATTACTTGTTGAAGTAGAATTATTCTTGAGGTGTTGATCCACTTGAAAGGTGGAGCTGTTTACTTACTATGTATATTGTGGTATTGAATTGATGGATATCTTCCTTGTACCTCCATATATGAAGGATCTATGTGTGGTGATGATTTAAAGTATGTGTGTGTGATTTCAATGAATGTACAATGATCATGTTTAGAATGAAAGTGTGTTATGATTGAATGTTATTTCTTAATTAACACCTATCAATGATGATGCTATAGTGAAAGGTTATTCTCACATACTCACACACTCATGAATGAATAATGAATGAAGTTTTTATAATAATGTTAATGATGATAGGTTAATTGAAAGGCTATTCTCAATTTTACTCTAATGAATAATAATGACTTCTTGTGAAAGGAGTTTCTCTCAATAAGGGATTCTTAGGTGTAAGTCAATTCTAATCATTGAATATATGAGCTTTCGAATGAATGAATGTTGGGATTGGATGAATGCTCAGCTGGAGTTGGGGCGGCATATCTAGTAACAATTTCTATATCCCGTTTTAATGAATGTTGGGTTAGAGATGGATACTCAACCTTGGGTTGAGGCGGGGTATCTAGTAGCAATCTCTAATCCTATAATGAAAGAATGTAATGAATGTCAAGTATTCTGTTGGGAATAATGCCCAGCATTGAGTCGATTTGAAATGAGATGGAAGCCCTCACGTGAGTAGAGGCAGGGTTTTTAGTAGCAATCTCTTAAGATGGATGCCCTCACGTGAGTTGAGGTGGGGTAACTAATAGCCATCTCACTATCCCAAAGCTATGTGCCCACATAAGTCTAGCTAGTTGTAACATCCGACAATTTAAAATGAATATGAAGAAGCTTGAAATTGGAAGTCGTCATTTTTGGAAAAAAATTCAGAATCTGGAAATTCGGCCAAGTGTGGAAATCAGTGAGTTTTTGGCAAACTTTGAGCAGTCATAACTACTAGCTCAGGATGATACAGGAGTGGTTCGAGTTATGTTTAGAAAGCCCTTGGAACGATCTTTCCAATGCCACCGAGTTTGCTCGATTCCGAGTTCGTATGAGCAAGTTATGCCCTTTGAAAGTTGGGCAGTTGCCAGGGAGTCCGTCCGGAAATTTAAGGACATTTTGGTCATTTCACAAATCATTTCTTTTGAGGTTATATTGTTGTGTTAGGCTGATTGTGGATCATTTTTGTTCCATTTTAAAAGAGTAAGAGTTAGGGTTTTTGAGTGAAGAAGAGAGAAAGAAGAGAAGAAGAAGCAGAAGTGGGAGCTAGGGTTGTGGATGCAAGACGTTTTCTTCATCAAATTTCTTGGGGAATCTTAGTAAAGGTATGGGAGTTCTTTA